>CCAG010012087.1:0-119044 GCA_001077435.1 Glossina morsitans morsitans
ACATTTAATCCCAAATTCCTAAGATACAGTTTGTCATCCGTGGTTTGACGGTTCAAATAGTCAAATAGCCAGTAATTTTTGTAATGCAATCAATGCGAAGCATATATTTCTGACATATATACGTCGTTACGTATATTAAACCATATATATGTGGCCAAGAGACATTATAATGAATGAACGACTATGAAAATCAATCATTTTGTTTCAACGGCATTATATGAACGAATATATAAATAAATGAATGTATGAATGAATTATGAATGAATGAATGAATATATAAACGAATATTTGAGTTAATTATGAATGAATGAATATATGAGTGAATGTATGAATGAATATATGAGTGTATGTATGAATAAATATATGAGCGAATGTATAAATGCATTTATAGAAAAATATACGAATGAATGTATGAATGGCTATATGGGTGAATGTATGAATGAGTATATGAATGAATATCTGATTGAATTTATGAATGAATCTATGAATGAATCGATGAATGAACGCTTGAATGAACATGTAAACGAATATGTAAATGAATATATGAATGAATATATGAATGAACATATAGGCGAATGTATGAATGAGTGCATGTGCGAATCGATGAATATTAATGAATTTTTGAATTGATTTATGAATGTATTTATGAATTGATATATGAATGAATATATGAATGAGTAAATGAATGACTATACGAATGAGAAAATGAATGAATATATGAATGAATATATGAATCAGTGTAGCAATGAATGGCAACGAATAGAACATTGAAAATGTGTGGGTTTGTTTGTATGGATGTGCGCAAACGCACTACATAAGATATAAAAATTTTCGATAAAAACATTTTTTTTATTAGAAAAATATTAAAAATTTTATAGAAAAACTTGCAAAGCTAAAAATAAAAAAAAAAATCTGTTAATTCTAAATCTGACACTCGTATCGAAAATATTAGACTTGAAATGTGCTACTGGAAAATAATGTTCGTAACAAATTGATTTATATTTAGCACGTCACGAACTTATCGCTAAGTAGCATAAACGAAAACAAGCTACATGCGTAGGTTTGCGTGTGAATATGTAACAATCAAGCCTCGCTATACGGATGCTGCATGCATGCAATTCCTTAACAAAAACAAATATAATTACAAATGTCGATTATATTATGGTTCTCCCTTTGAGGAGGATAGCGGAATTTTTCCACTTAAAGAGGAGGAAAAATGTTTTGCAAGTTTTGTACTTCACTCACACAGAGTATAAAGTGTATAACACTTTGATCATCAATTTATATATTCGGACCTTATTGGTTACTACACGTCATTATATAATCGCATAATGCTATGATTTTAATCGGCAGTAACCATGGCGCGCTAGTTGAAAATGAATTTTCCTTAGTCTTGAGCAGAAATTTATTTAACTTTCCGTTACTATTATTAATCATGACAACGTTAGAGAATGTTACGAAATCGTACGTAAAAGGTATTTTTATCTTTTTTTTCATTTTTCATTCCCACGAAATCAACGCAAAATTTATTCAAATCAAAGCAAAGCTTTTATTCGGTTAATTACAAAATACAAAAAAAAAAAAAACAATGAGTGACAGCTTGAAGACCATTGCCGCAGTCAGTCAGTCAGTCAGTCAGTCAGTTTAATAAGATTAATTTTTCTGAATTTCATTGTCGTTACGAAAAGCAAATTACAATAAACATATAATTAAGTAAAAAAAACTCTTGATTTTGTTAAATATTTGTATTAAACAAGAAGAAATAAAAACCAAACCAAACGAAAAATCTTTAGTCATTAATTACACAAAGACCGTATAAGAAATCTTTTAAAATATTTCTATACCCTATCCTACACCATTTGTGGTGTATAAGGGTTTATCAAGCTGACGGGAATACATACAACAATACGAAGGACTTAAGTAAGGCAGACGAATCACTTTCTAAATCGATTTCAACTTGTCTGTCCGTCTATCCATCTTCTTTTCTTGTGTTCAAGTTGCAATTTTTCGATGGAATTTGGTACATGGGAATGTTTTGGCCCAAGGACACGAATGCTAATTGAAAATATTTCGGATCGAATCACGTTTCTCCCACTTTCCACATCAAGCTGTATTGTGAAAAGTCGTCACATGAAGTGGGGTGTAGGGTAGATAATGGTAGATAGTGGCTTACTACTTAGTATTTTAACTTGTTGCTTATGATTTATGTAAACTTTAAAAAAGTTGGAAAGCTTTTGTAGCATTTTTTGCTAGTTGAACTTGAAAAACATGTCCATGCACCAATGTATGGATACTTGTTTGGATGTACCGTAAGCGCGCATTAAATAAAATCACAAAAAATAAATAAATAACAAAAAGAAAAACAAAACAAAAAACAGCAATAAACAAAGATAGATTTGACATAAAAGAACACCTTACAGGCAGGCACTTGTATTTTTCCATTAAATTATCCTTCACTTAACCAATTAAGAAAAGGCAGCAAACAATTTATAATAAATCGCGTTTTTTTCTTTTCTTTTTCTTTTACATTCGTTCGCATTGCATTCATTTCTATATATATATATATATTCTTTTTCTCTTTCCGATTTCAGATGTTTTTTCCAGATTTCAAACAACGACATCAACACATACCACAGCAACGAACAAGTCCCCATCGTAATGTATTCCTATTGCTGTTGCTCTACTTGTCACAAATCAAAGCATGGCGACCATGTCCAGAATTGAGTCCGGCATTGCGTATACCCTGCAGGTGAGTGTCAGGCATCCAGTGCCTACATAAATAAATTGAAGACATGTTATTGTTTTTCCCCCTCAGTCGTCATCGCGCCATCTTCATTACCATCAGCGAATATTATCGCAAATGTTATTTAACGAGCCTATAAAAAGAAAAACGGGCGGAGAAAACAATTCTTAGAATTATTGCAAACAACAAATATACCATAAAATAAATAATTTCCGCTTATAGCCGATTGATTTGCAATTGAACACGTTTTTCCACTCCTCAAACTAAACGAATAAGAGTAGCATTAGTTTTTTATGTCGTTTGTTACAGTTACAAGATCTCGTGGTGTTCGTATTGCAAGATCTCAACACGACAGAGTTATCTGTCAATTCTTCTCTCTCTCCGATTGTCCGCTCGTTGTTGCGTGATGTCAAGATTACAAAAATTAAAACGGAATAAAAAAAATTTAAGGAAATCGTTACATATATTATTTTACGGATTGTAGGGAAAAATGGGTTGGATTTACTTATAAAAACGCCTACAATTGTTTTATGACCTATAGCTTAGCCAAAATTTGCGTTAATTTCTCATCAATCTAGATCATCTAGAACCGATAAATCATTATCGCTTATATAATATTTACGTTAAATGTCTGCTTATCAAGTCTATTGACCGGTAATTAAAGTCAAATTATCATTTCGTTCATTTATTCGCCTTTAAGATCTGCAGTATCGTCACTGGTTATATTTCCATATATCTCAGTACACAAGTGTTGTCGTTGTGACAACCAACCTGTAAATAGCAAATTGTTACTCTTGACTAGTAACTAGTATTCATATTCATCAAAAGGAATAACTTTGTGCATACAGCATTCTCATTGAAGTTGTTCCTCGACTTGATTTTCGCCATGTGTTTGGCTTGTCACGGTCTCTTGTTAGAGTTAATCTTAAAAATACCGCAAAAATTGCTCGAAGAGTCATAAGTTCTGAAAAGAAAAT
Source organism: Glossina morsitans morsitans (assembly GCA_001077435.1). Classification (NCBI taxonomy): domain Eukaryota; kingdom Metazoa; phylum Arthropoda; class Insecta; order Diptera; family Glossinidae; genus Glossina; species Glossina morsitans. The sequence goes on from CCAG010012087.1 coordinate 3,721, forward strand.
GTAATCAATGGGTTAATTGGGGAATTACTTTCTGATTATGTTGGGGAATTTTAATGAAAAACTAAGTAACGAAGGAGCAAAAGAAATTTTACATAAAGATCCTCTATCCACATAGCACTTGTTTATTGATAGTCTTTCTCATTTTTTTGACGGAAATTTTACAAAATGTCAGTTTTGCTATTTGCTTACTTGACTGTTGCGCAATATGAATGTGGTTGCGCATGCCCGACCATTCAATCTTGTGCTAATGCACTTCTTCATTTACTTTTCATTGTAACATACCGTAAGCTATACCTGGCTGTCATTTGAAGACTTGCTTTTCATAAGAACCCTTATATGGAAGCAGCTCTAAAACTTAGCTAACATAGTCCAGGTACACGGTAGGGTTGGATTTTGACACTGCTAAGGATCTTTAATGTTGTAAAGATCTTATATTGTCATTAAAGACTAAAAATTATACCTTTCTGTCATACTTGGATGTGAATGCGTCCGAAGAATACACTTATGTAGTGCAATCTTGACACAATGAATTTATATGACAAATAGTGTTGGACTGTTAGTTAAAAAATTTGAAGAAGAAGAAGATAAGTAATGATTAACGTTACTCTAAATAGTGTCAAAAGAGTCTATTAGTCTACATTAGGTACAGTGCATGAAACCTTAAAACAAAGCACTATGGTCGGTCTGTCCTACACTACCTGACAATTATTCATATACTGCTTGGTATGGGAAGTTGTCGAAAAAGTGGTCCGATCAGAAGCAGCTTGCAGAGTGAACACAAGAAAGCAGACGAACAGACGGATAGACAGACAAGCTTAGATCAAAGTGAAAAGTGATATTGAATCGATCGACATAATGAAAGGCGGGTCTACATCAAGTCCTTCTGTTGTTGCTTACATCCGTACAAACTTAATGTACCCTTGCATCATAGGTGCGGTGTAAAGTATAAAATAAATAGAAAGAAATAACAACTTTGTGGAAAATAATGGACAAAGGTTATCGCGTTCATATCTATTTCTATCTAAAATTCCGTTCATATAAGCGTTCGCGTTCATAAGATCTGTTCAGCTAGAGTATAAATGACTAAAAGAAGACGGGAAAGACTAAAAGAAATTTGCTTATCAGAAGAAGAAGTTTAGATTTGGAGTAAATTTTTTGCATTTTCATTGTAAACCTTTGAAATAATTCAGATATCGATCTGAAATGGTTTTTAGATTCTAATAATGATTTCGCAAATATTGATCTGAAATTACGCTCTAACTTTTCATCGTCTATGCACACGCTTGGCCAACAAGAGCCATTTCTCAAAATAGTTGATGTTAAAAAAAGTGAAAAAAAGAAGAAGCAAATTTCCCTAAGAAGTCACGGATTGAAAATAGGAACGATAATTGAAAGTGAGCGTTAAATGGAAACTTAGAGAGATCAGAAAGTTATTTGAGAAATGTTATGTCCCTATCGTCAGAGACGATGGGTAGGTAGGTAAGGTGGTAGGTCGACGAAGGTGTTTAAAGTTCGGCTTACGGCGAATGTAGTTTTGAAATTCATTTTTCCTTCCTTTGTTTTTATCTTTCTTCTTCCTCTTTTTCTTGTTCTTCTTCACCTTGTGAATAACAATTATTGTTTTGCATTATTTCCGTGCAATTTTTTTTTCTTTTACTTTAATTTGTAATTTTTTTTCTCTTTCTCTACAGATGCAACGTCGTGGCATTCAGCACAACGGGACAATTAGGTGCAGTGGCAATGGATTGTGATCGAGTGGTATTTCATGGTGAAGCTCCTCAACTACCATACGGTGCCCCTATAGTTTCTTATTCACAACGTTATAGTGGCCAGCAAGTCTTACCATCTCAGGTAAATTGATGATGAATTTTTGCGCCTATAGGCTTATAACGAAAAAAAAACAAACCAAAAAAGAGAAAAAAATTATATATATATGATAAATAAAATATGTAATTAAGTTGTAATTATTTTTCCATAATTTTCCCGCGTATATGAACACTTCGCATAACCTTTAATAGAGTATTGTTATGATGACAAAAAATCAAAAAAAAAAAAATTGAAAGAAAAAAATTACTTTTAATGAATTTCATACCAATTAATTAATGAAACGGAAAAGCAATACGAGGGTACAATCAAAAGGCAAATATGAAATTTTTAAGTTCGAAAATATGAACTGCTTTTTAAAGTCAATGTACGTGTAAATGTTGCTACACTACATGTTCCTTCCTCGCACTACGATCCATAAAATTGATTTTAGCGGATCTTTATAAAAAAAAAAAATCATATTTTTGGTTTATTAATTAATGTCAGACGAAGCAAAAATCTGAAGAGTAGCGAGATTTTATACTTTACGTTTTTTTTTTAAATGACCAATCAGCCGGAAAATGTTCGCCTGTACGCGTATCGCAAAGGTGATCAGAATGAAACGGAAAAAGAGATAGGAAGTGGTTGCAAGTACGAAGAATTAGCTTTCATTTAGTTTAGAGTGTAGTCGCCTTTCCACATATTATGCTCTTCACTTGGTGTATAATGCCATGTATGGCATTTGGTCAGAAAACTTCCGGTTGAATTTCATAAAACTCTCTTTTATAATATTTTTGGCGAGAGAAGTCCCCTTGCTTTGCTTTGAAGCAACAAGCTCAACGACTTTCGGGCATCGATAAATAGCATTAGATGTGCAGCCTCATCTTCGGCAACAAATCATTCGAATCATTTGAGTGCAAGGAATTTCCATATTCAATGTGTTTCTGCTCAGCATGAAGAAATGCTTTTAATTTTACGATCCATTTCATAAAACTTCGAACGTGCATCATAAAGCTTCTCGGAAACGGAAGCGAAAGTTAATGAACCGTCGCAGCAATGCGTAGATAGAGTCTTTCAGCAAGAGGTCTTATGTTAAACTTGGTGGCATTTTTCAGCTCTCAACCGTTGGCTGTCAGCCGGGCGATGGTATTTGATTAGCAAAAAGTAGGAGGTTCCTATAAAACGAAGGAGGTTCCTATGGATCCTATAAAACGAAAACATTGATTATGAATTTTTAAATAAAATAATTTTGAATGATGAGACCCGCATTCATCTGCCGCCTGTGAAATCCTGACTAATCAAGAGAAATAGTCGAACAATCCCTTTGACCCCACAGAGGTAATGGTTTATTGCCGCTCTCAGGCTGGCAGTGTGGCTGTGATGTGGATTGACATTTTCCAGTTTGAGATTGATGTTATCAATGCGGACAGTAGATGGGAGCTAAAGGAGAAAAAAGATCTAGTTTTTCGTGCAAAAATTTTAAATGACACTTCCTGCTGAAGGACTCCATCCATGATTTAAATGAGCAAAAGTTACAAAAAAAGAAAAAATAAAAGGAAAATATTATCTTAACAATCTATTGCAGAAGAATAGCATTAAAAAACTAGAGTTAAGTCCAAGTTAAGCTTGACTTTGCTTAAGATATGAACTTGTCTTTGTTTATTCCACGAATCTGCATAGACTTTTCATCTTGACCTCCTGTTATTCATATATAATCACATAAGTCATTAAAAGACTTAAAACAAAGTATTAAAAGTTTTTCACTCTTAGATTTTGTCGTTCATTCACTCACTCATTCGTTTATTCCTTTAATCTTATTAGGCTTGTAAGTAAGTATGAGTGACATAAGTACTTAATTAATACGTACGTTTGTTTGTGTAGTCATTGCATAAAAGCACTTTCACTCTTAGCGAAAATATTTAAAAAGAAAATATAAAAACTGTAACACACAAAGTAAATAATTTTTGAAGAAGAAAGTGAAAATATTTTCTTATTTAAAATCAAAATTAAAAGCGAAAAAAATTCATTATTATTTTATTATTATAAGCGAAATGTGGGCGGGCGTATTTGATGCAGAAAAAAAAGAAAAAAAATTGTTTTTTGCAACAAAAACGAAAAAAAATTTGTTTTTTTAAACTTTAATTAAAAGCATAACAAATATATTTTCTTTATTTCTTGAACACAACAGCATTTTGGTACACTAAAGTTGCCCTTGGAGGAGCTGGATTTATCTTATAATCTAATAAGACGTTTACCGGAAAAATCGTTTGTCGGCCTTAAAGAAAGTCTAACCGTTTTGCGTTTATCTAACAATCTTTTAGGCGATAGCTTAAATCCAATATTTTCGTCAGCCGAACTTCATCCGTTGAAAAATTTAAAAACCTTAGATTTATCTGCCAATAAAATCAAATCGATTGAAGAAGGTCTACTAAAAGGTTGCACCGATTTGAAGGTTAGTATAATAAAAAACAAAAAAAAAGAAGTGAAGCAAAATATTTTAGTCTACCAGCACACGTTTCAATTAAAGGTTATTTTTATTATAAACAATTTACTCAGTATTGTTCGACAAAAAAAAATATATTCAAATACCAAATTATTGGTTAGCGTACATGTGCCAAAGATGTTACCACAAGTTTAACTGGTTTTGTTTTATTTATTTATTTTTTTTTTTGTTTATTTATTTACTTATATTTTTTAACATTTGAAATCTCATTTGCAAGAGATTTACCTTCACCGCCGCCGCTGCCGCAGCCGCCAATCATAACAACCACTTAAAATTATTGAAGTTATGCGTTAATAAGCGATGTAAACCCTTCCCTTTCCCCAGCTTCATTATGGTGCTGTGCTACAGTGCCGTTCGGTAAAAGCTTCCAAAAAAAAAAAAAAAAATATTGCGTATTTGCTATCAGATCATAATTTTTATGCCGCCAATAAAGTATGCTCAGTATAATGGATTTGTCGTTTTGAATGAAACGCCGATAGGTTCTACAAATTTTATAAAAGTTTTCGAATTTGGTTTAGATATCGATTCGGTTCATTCTCGGTTCGGTTCTATTGTCCTTCTGCTATCATGCCAAGGTGTATAGAGGTCTTTTCCCATAGTAATAGTAAAAGTAAAAGAAAGCTCTCTGAAAACCTAAACACAGAAAATTGTCACATCGCAGATTTTTAGTTTGTGGTTACAAATTTCAACCAGATCCTGGTTTGCTGCCCAACCCAACCCAACTGAAAAATTTCCAAAAAAAAGTAAGAAATTTACCACCCATGAAAAGTGTATGATACTTTTCTTATTGTGGGCCTATCGGTTGACTAAAAAATAAAGGCTTTTTGGTCTTTATATTCACAACTCCATTTTATGATGTAAGGATACATTAAGTTTGTGCAGATTTATACAACACCCAGAAGGTCTTAAGACATACCCAACTTTTGTTATAGCGATCTAAACTTGTCTGTCCGTCTGTCTATCTCGTTTTTTTTCGTTGAACCTACTATTTTTGAGATATTTTGATGAAATTTGGTTTTGGCGCAAAGACGAATGCTATTGAAACCATTTGTTCGACCAATACCTTCTTTTAAAAAGCGATTATATGAATAATTGTTTTAGGAGGAGCTACAGCACTCCACCTAATCAATGCTAAGCCATGTCCTACTAGAGTGTTCACTTATTTCCTCTTGCCTTAAGTCGTAAACCCTAGTTTTGGACATGTTCATGGACATTACGCGTCTGATAGTCAGTACATTTGACAGCATCGGAATGTTTGGATTGGATTGAACGGAGTGTAAAATTTTGAAAAGTGTTGGTTATTTTGGAAAGCACTTTTACGGTTTGAATTTCTCATGTTATCCTTTATCCTTCGTGAGTAGCGGCGTTATATGTCTCATATCCAAATATATACATAAAAAATTCCAACAATTTTATATACATTTTTAACAAGAACACTATTGCCTGAGCCCGTTTAATTGCGTCTCTGGCTTTTATTCATTATTCATTACTGGCTTAGGGTTAAGGAGAAAAAAGGAAAATTTAACGTAAACAGTTTCTTAGAATATTTTTAAGCTTAAAATGCTAATAAGTAACCTCATGTTTAAGTCTTATACTACGACATTATAGCAAAGAACATTAATCAAAAGTAAGCAGCAAAGATGACTTACAACCATGTAATATTTTAGGCTAAAAGTATTAGAAATGAACCCAAGCCTACTAAGTCACTAAGTAACTATTATAAAATATGGTCTAACGCACTGAGATTCGAACTCGCGATCCCCGACCTATCGTCTCGCCTAAGCGGTAGCCCACAATCGCATCTTAAAAATCACAAAAACTGATGATTACAGTCTTATAAATTTTTTTGAAAGTGTCCTAAGTCGATTTGCCTTAACATCGAGTTATATAGAAGTTTTTGAAACATATCAGACACACATGAGTGGAAAATGAAGGAATAGTGTTTTTAGAGAATGGACTTATTTTATTATTTGCAACGCCTAAAAGGACTTGAGACTGACTCATATCTTATTATACCGATTGGTTCGGAGTCATTTTCTGAATTTGTTTAGTCCCGTCTGTCCGTCTTGTTTTCTTGCTTTTTGAGATAATTTGATGAAATTTGGTACAATGATGGGCTTCGATCCAAGCACGAAGGCTATTGAAGATAGTTCAGATAGAACCACTTTCGATCACTTCCCATATAAACCATTTTTTGGAAGAGTTGTTATATGAATAACTGTACCAAGCGAAGTAATTATTAATATTGGCGAACAATTCTTTTATAGTTGACATATTTGTCCGGTTGGATCTTATACACCCATAGATTACACTTATGAAGGTCATGTAAAGTATATGTAAAAATGAATTTTAATAACCTGAAATAAGGAAACCAGAGATGTATTTTTATAGCTAAAGGGCATCAAAAAATCACCTCAACCTAAGGATTTACTTTTTTCTCTTTTATTACACGCACACACGCACGAGTTCATTGAGTTATGGTTTGAAAAAAATGTTGTTTTAAGGCATTTGCACACATATATTTGTTGTTAGTGCCTTTGCTTGTCTGTTTTTAATTTATTGGAATTTTTACTCGTAATCTTAAGTAAAATATTTTCTTTACACGGTATCTTATTGAGTTAACTAACACCATTTAATATAAATTTGTACATTAAAATACCATAACAGAATTATTTTTTTGGTCTTTGTTTATTTATTTAATTTTTTTTTCTGTTTTCTGTTTAGATATTTCAAGCTTTTGTGCCATAAAAATATGGCATAATTTTTTATTCGAAATTAATTTATAAAAGTGTAAACATTTAAACAGCTCTAATGGGCACTTAACTAACATGCACTGGCGGGCAGGTTTATTAAATGAAAACGATTTTCGAATCAAGCAGAAACGTTAGCGTGTAAGACAGACACAACAGACCCGTGTTAGCCTTGCTTTCTTGTTGATATAAGTAGCCTGCGCTTGTGCGGCACATCGTGGTAGAACTAGGATCGACTAGAAGAAAATTATGTTGGGCTTGCTGTACCCATCATTTGTATATTAAAAAAAAAAAAAAATGAAGAAAATTACATACTCTTTTTCTATACTCTTCATACTCAGCCTAAAAATAAGTAGAGCATATAAAAACATTATGGTCGGGCAAGGCCGACCTTTAAATGCCTTACACCACTTTACTTAGTACAATTATTCGCTTGTTTTTGTGATAATACATCAACTATTAGCCATTATTTTCATGGAACGCCACACTTTCAATGGAAGCCCGTGTATTGGAAGATGGCAAAAACATCACGCAAAATGATCCAAAGTTGCCAAAGTTAATATACTTCTCAAAAATTTACTTAATTTCCACTTTCCTTTTTCCCTATATAAAGGCTTGCTTATCATGATAACCTGTATAAATTTTAGGATTTAAAAAATAGACCTTGTTATCCAAATTCCCTACTATGGATTCTCTTGCTAAATTTCTGCTTTGGACGAACTTTCATCATAAAATATTGAAAATTAGATATTTTTCTTACTCTTACCTTACTCTTCATGAGAAATCTTATATGGAGCAGGGACCAAGTACTTGGTCTACTTGGTCAATGTGATTCAAATTTGATCCACTAAATTTTTACGTTAAATTACAATCACTGACAAGTTTTTATTGTAAAACATTAACAATTAGGCTTTTTTGTATTTCTTGAGATTCCTTATAAGCGGTAGTATCAAAAAAATATACCTACATGGCCCAAATTCGATAAGAATGATTTCTTTGTCAATTTACCCCTATGAAACAATTTTCATCATGAAGTATTAAAAATTAGATTGTGTCGGTTATATAAGCGGGGGTTCAAAAAGCGGCTCCGGCCGGACCAAACTTTCCATGCCAATTTGGAATATCCAAAGGCTATTACACAGCGAGTTTTGTCGAAAAAAATTTGGAAATTGCAATTTGTTTCCAGTGAAAGTTGTCGAAAAAGTGGTCCGATACGAATCATTTTCAATGGCTTTCGTCCTTGGGCCAAAAGGCGTCAGCATATCAAATTTCACCAAATTGTCTCAAAAATTGCGAGTTTGAATACAAGAAAACAAGGCAGACAGAGGGACAGACAAACTTAGTTCCATCTAGATTTCCGATGATTCCGATGGATAGAATGAAAGGTGCGTGAGTGTTGCATACATTCGCACAACGTTAATATACAATTGTATCACAAGTCGTATAGGGTATAAAAACTAGAAAAAAATTAAATTTCGATATATACATTATCAGATGGACGTGACAAAATTTTTCTATTTTTATATAGATATTGTAGCATAGGTGGAAATTTTTATCGCTGTATCTGCTGAGCAATAAGCAAAAAACACATTTATTTTTGGGTTTGTTAACAGAGAAGTTCTCAAGGTGTATCCTTTATTCGATTGGTCTGTTTACAAAATCAAACTACATCCAAGAACCTCCGAAGATTTTGTCAAATTTGAAATTTTTCATTTTTACGATCAAAAAAATGTTTACCTTCCCACGGATGGATGAACGGACTTGCTTAGATGGTTTCAAAATTTGATACTGGTGAAGAATCTGCACAGTTTTTACGATATTTGTAGCTATATTCTGTTTCGACAAAGCTAATATGGCCCTCTTCTTCCGTTAGGACAGCAGACGTGAAGACGAAGTTCTAATAAAAATATGTTTATATAAAATTCTTTTCTAAGGATCAATTTCTCGAATTTAATGCTATTACATTAGTTTACTTGTCACCCTACACCTTGCGTGTTTTTGTCCGTAGCTGCGTAAATAGAATTCTGATGTCACGACTTCTTGCAGTGAACAAAACGGATAATATTACATTTGAGGTTAAGTTAAAGTAGTTTAGTGTTAACATTTTCAGCATAGGAAGCCTAGAATTCTCTTGTCCTAAGATAGGGGACGAAAAAGAACACTTCACTCCACTAACTAACTACAAATGAAAGGTTTAATTGAAATTAATAAAAAAAATTTTCTTCATTTGCAGGAATTTTATGTGGATCGTAATAGTCTTACGGTGGTACCGTCTCACTCTTTAAATGGACCTTCAGCACTAAGGCACCTTTCCTTACGACATAACTATATAAGTAAGAAAATCACTTTAAATTTATTTGAAAATATTAAGGATTTTTTTAATTTTTCAGCAATCCTACGATATGAGTCCTTTATTGCTCAACCACAGCTGGAAATTATCGATTTACGCTATAACGATATTAAAAATATCGAAGGTTTAGCATTCAAAGGTTTGCGTAAAATCAAGGAAATCAAATTGGCCGGTAATCGGATCACAAATTTAAATAGCGATGTTTTCGAAAATTTACCGACTTTACAAAAATTGGATTTATCTGAGAATTTCATACCGAAATTTCCGATCGTTTCGTTGAATGCCATCAGCAATTTGAAAGCTTTGAATTTATCATCGAATATGTTGCAAGTAAGATCGTCTTAAGAATAATTAAAATGTTTTCGCTAATAATTGATATAAATACGATTTTTTTAGCGTTTGGATTACAGTCATCTAGAAGTGGTGCGTTCATTAGAAGTATTGGATTTAAGTCGTAATGGCATTACGACAATTCCGCCAGGAACATTCCGAGATCTGACAGCCTTAAGATATTTGGATTTGAGTCTAAATTCACTGAGAACGGTAAGCGCAGTAATATTATCTCGAGAGACAATAATAAAGTTTTAATTTCAGATCGAAGATGACGCCTTGGAGGGTTTACAAAATCTACAAACGTTAGTTATACGCGATAATAATATTTTGCTGTTACCGGGCAGCGCCTTGGGACGTTTAACGCATTTGAATTCATTGCATTTGGACTTTAATCGCGTGGCCGCCTTATCTTCGGAAATTCTCGGTTCAATACAAGCCTCGGATATAACTACGTTGACTTTATCACGTAATGTTATACGGGAACTGCCAGCGGGCAGTTTTCACATGTTCAACAATTTACATTCTTTGGATTTGTCTGGCAATTCTTTGGCCACATTAAGCGCAGATATATTCATGGGTTTGGAGACTTCATTAAATGAATTAAAATTAGGACAAAATCGTTTAACGGCCTTGGGAAATGCACCGTTATCATTGTCAGAGTTGCGTAGTTTGGATTTAAGTAGAAACACTTTAGCGGAATTACCCCGTAATATATTTGAAGGTTTGGAAAATCTACAATATCTGAACTTAAGCGGTAATCATCATTTGTCCCCGATATCGGCTTCGCTAATTAAGCCTCTATTGCGTTTACAAATTGTGGACTTGAGTCATTGTGCTCTCAAGCAATTATCCGGTGATCTATTTGCCTCTTTGCAAGACCTAAAACATGTCTATTTGAACAGGAATAATTTGCAAGAAATTAATGATGGAAGTTTTGTAGATCTATGGAACATCAGTACCATCGATTTGTCGCATAATCAAATTACGTCGATACGGCCGGGAGCATTTGTAAATGTCATGCACTTGAAAAGATTGAATTTACGGGGAAATCAATTGTCAGCTTTCAAGGGTGAATTCTTTAATACCGGTACCGGCTTGGAGGAACTTGATATATCTTCGAATCATCTCAGTTACTTATTTCCCTCCTCGTTTCGTATACATCCTCGTTTGCGAATCATCTTGGCCGCCCATAATAAATTCAGCTTTTTCCCGGCCGAGTTAATATCATCGTTACAGTATTTAGAGCAAATCGATTTGTCTTACAATCAATTGAAGACCATTGAAGAATTGGATTTTGCCCGCTTACCACGCTTAAGAGTGCTAATGGTAGCCCACAATCAATTGGATATGTTAAGTGAAATGGCTTTCCATAATTCTACACAATTGCAAGTATTGGACTTATCGCACAACAGCCTTGACCGTATTGGCGAACGTACCTTTGAGGGTTTAGTAAGACTCGAGCTATTGAATCTCGAACATAATTTTTTAAACGAACTTTCCGATACGGTTTTTGAACGCTCGAAATTGCAAATGCTCGAGAATATCAATTTGGCTGGCAATGAATTCGAATACGCGCCACTCAAAGCTTTACAACGCCAGTACTTTTTCGTTTCATCGGTCAATTTAAGTCATAATAAGATTAAACTTATACCCGCCGATGACAGTATGATGGTAAATATAAAAAATTTAGATTTATCTTATAACCCTCTTTCTGAAGAAGCGGTGAGCAATATTCTAAATGAACCTAAAACTGTAAGAGAATTGAATTTGGCTGCTACAGGCATAGAGCATTTGGAACCTTTAGAAACGCCATTCCTGCAATACTTGAACCTATCGCATAACAGATTAAAAACCATAGAAGCTGAAATCTTTCAACGCACAACGTTGCTTGAAACTTTAGATTTATCAAGTAATCAATTAGAAAATTTATCAGATTTAACTGCTGCTTGGCCGAAATTACAGGTTTTACATCACTTGGATTTGTCGAATAACACTTTCGATCTTATAGCTCAGGGCAATTTCCAGCACCTGGAAATGTTGAAAACCTTGAAGTTGAAAGACTTACCTAAATGCAACCGCATCGAGAAAAACGCTTTTCGTCATATGCCGAACTTGGCCCGATTGGAAGCCTATAATCTCCCCTTGTTGGGCTACTTAGATTTACAAGGCATTTTAGGTTTACTGCCCGGTTTGGAATATTTCGATATCGAAGTTAAAGATTCAGCGATAGGCACCGAACAAATTCAACCGTCCAAGCATCCGCGTCTTAAATCAATTGGTATTCGAGGGGAGCGGGTGAAAAGTATCTCCTCAAGTACGTTGGCCGGTCTGAAAAGTAGTGATTTGATTATAAAATTACAAAACACCTCGTTGACGTCATTACCACCCGCTCTGCTATTTCCAGTACCACGTTCCAGTCACCTTACTCTGGATATCGAAGGTTCAAAAGTGTCCGTTTTGTTGCCACAGTTTCTGAACGCCTTAGAAGATCGACGGACAAATTTGAAATTGATGGGTCTCGCCTCGAATCCTATTAACTGTGATTGCAACGCTCGAGCTTTAAGAAGATGGTTACCAACGTCGCATATGCCAGCAATAGTCTGTCAGTCTCCGTCATATTTAGCAGGAAAAAAACTGATAGAAATCGGCGACGACGAGCTTACTTGCGATCCACGAAAAATGACTTCAACCACAAGTCGCACCACTGTTTTAAAATCATCTTCCCGTTTGATAACACGACCGGCAATAACAACAACAACAGAAGAGCCGCCGATGATTATATGGAGTATGGAACCCACGCAAATACCTCATATGAAAATCAAGACTAAAGCTAAACCGCCCATTATGACCAATGATGACACTTTGATCATTGGCATTGTAGGTGGCGTTGTAGCCTTTATAGCCATTTTGATTATTATTATTTGCATTGTACGTCTGCGGATGGGTACAATGGAATATCATAATGGCCCTGCAATGATTGGAATACCACCGTTGCCCATGGGGCCCGGCAGTGTACCGATAAGTTATAAAAGTACACCCGCGGCAGCAGCTGCTGCTGCCGCTGCTCTTTACGCCGTACCTCCTTACGCACAAAATTACGCCACGTTACCACATAAACCGCCGTCCATACATCAGTCCACTCAAAGCTTATCAGCACGGCAAGTGCAACAGCAACAACATCAACAACAGCAGCAGCAACAGCAACAACAACAACAACAACACCAGCAACAACAGCAACAACAAGCCACCTATTCATCCAGAATGTCTTACTTTGGAGGATCATCTCCTCAGCATCAGCAAACTAGCTCAAGTTTGTCCAACAATCAGCCATATATCATATATTCCGATGATAAGGCCTACAGATAAATAGTGAGCGATAAGTAACTGCATCGCAAGGGTGCAGAGGTTGATTTTGAAATTTAAGATTAAGGTAACGCGCGCGTGCTTTACTTAAAACAATTATACACTCAGTCAGTCAGTTAGTCAAGTTACGTAACATTTACGTTTGACATAAATACCGTTAATTTATAGCACGAAGTGAGAGTTACATTAAACCGGTAAGCAATGAAATTCTTAGTATCAATAGAGACAAACCGTAGTCGCTTGTATATAGTTTAAATTTTTAAGAAACGTGTATCTTCATCCATTACATGTAAGATGCGAGAATCAAATCAATTTAAAATACATTTTTTTTTGTTTTTTCATATAATTATAATAAGTGAAAAGTTTTACAAAACGTAATAAGAAAATTTTAAATTAACCACAAGAATAAATGTAAAATGTATAAAATAGATCCAACCCACTGCAAATCTGCAGGCATTTGCATCATCTTTAAATTCTTAAGTCTTCTTCTTCTTATAGAAAATTTAAAGATTAACTTTTTCCTATAATAATTTCAGGCTGGTTCCCAATTTGTCTGGCATTATCGTTTCTAATGTCTTGCTATTATTTTAACTGAAACTATACAAATTTCTCTACAACTCCCTCTCTACCGCACCGAGAGCAACCTACAAATCTAGCCGGAATACGATTTTGCATACATTTCTTGTTTTCAAGTCGTCCCAAGTAACATTCGTGAACAGGAAAGGAAAAATTGCAATTGTTTCTCTTACCAAGCTTTTTTCTTTTATTTCATTTAAGTTTAATTAATATCAAGCATTTCTATAAAAATCATGTACATATAAAAGATAATATATTACTGTACGTTCGTTTAACGCAAAGATAACGATTACGAAAATCCTAACTCCAGTATTACAGTAAATCTCAAAGCAACTTTTCCGGCGCCTCAAGTAAGCCACAAAATATACCGCATCGCTAAAAGCCCATAAATTTAATGTGTTACACGCCGGCTAGTCGCCCTCTGCGATAATGCAATACCCGAGGTTTCTGCTCACACGCTCAACAAGCACAAAATGTTTGAGCATTGTGTGAAGGTGCTTCAACAGAACACGGAGTGCGATTTCTATTTCCTGTTGTTTTTTTTACCAATTCCGTAGGAGATAAACGCAATGCGAAAAATTGATTGACACAAACACTGCGATACTTAAACGTGAAGATATATCCAGTTTACTGCGAACGTAGTAGACCCCAGTAAAATTTTAATGCCTGATATGTAATTTGCTGTGCTTAGAGGTTAACTGGTTGCAACAATGAGTTATAATACTGAATTCCAAGCATGTGAGTTGTATAAGTGAAATTGGATAGGGAATTGTCTACAAATGACACTAGTAGCAATAAGATATCCGTTGAAATGACAGATATCAGCAATATTCGTACCTTGATTGAGGTACAGAGTCGGAAAAATGCCATAAAAGGTGTACGCAGCTTGCCAATTCATGTACAGCAGGACAGCTAAGACCGCAACTGTACCGCTCATTGCAACAGCACAGCTGCCCCCAAACGCTTCGTCAGATTACTAAATATTTAATTTTTTTTTGTTCTGTCGCTGGATTTATAATCCCAAGGCAAGGGTACAATTTTTTTCGTTATATTAATTGCACATTTTTTTAAAATTTTTTTTTAAAATTTTTTTTAATATTTTCCAATTTTTTTTTTATTTTCCATTTTTTTATTTTTTTTTTTTGCAAGTTTTTAATTTTTTTTATTCAAAGAAAATATAATGAAAGTAAAGTTTTCCTTCATGAGTTGAAAATTGCTCTGAATTTGTAGTCAAATTTAAAACTGTAACAAATTTAAACTGTTGTAGATCCATAACGTCTTGCTTGCATAAGAAAGCGTGTGCATTTGCTAACTATTAAATAAAATAGCGGAAAATAATTGCAGACTGAGATAGAATACTTTGATGTTTGCAACACTGTTTTGCAAACATGATCTCGTTTGCTTTAGATGGCGGAAAGTTTATTAAGAAGTGCGCGTTAATAAAATTCTTTGCAAATTATTAAAATCGTTTCTAAATATATAGTTTGTATAGAAATACGATATGTAAGAAATTAACTTTTTGATGCGGTTTAGGATTTAAGTGAATAACGTCTTCAAAATTAGAAAAAAATCTGTGAAAGTTTTAAAACAGTGGTAAGCTGTTGATATTGTGGCTCATTTGCTGTGGGAAAATTATTGGATGGAATCTTTGACAAAATGAATTGCAAAGATGCGAAGGATTTTGCATTTTTTAAACAAGGCGTTTGCAATACGGCCCAAGGGTATTTTAAAGTTTTTTAATATATTCTTTGCGGCAATAGCGGGTATAGTGAATGCTCAGAATGGAAAAGAATAAGAAAGCATATGTGCTGGAGTGTAAGTGCAGGCCTCAACCAAAATTGTGTTTCTTTCGCTTATTTTGTTCAAAACTATCTAAAGGTTTTAATAAATACGCGATTTAGTAAATTCGCTAACAAATTTTGGGAAAATTTCTTGCAAGTCGGTTGTATTGTAATACGTTATTCGAGTAGAGTTAATAATTTTTTCACTACGTTCGGAATAAAATATGTAAAACTCTTCAAGAAAGTGTAATTAAACTTTAAAACGATATGATTGAACTAAATAAGAGGCGTAAGTGATATTCGTTATTGACGTTAATTCAATACTTTTTATATACGCTTTAAAATACAATATTATTATGTAATTACGATTCAAGTCAAACTTGTATGGCAAGGTAAGCTTTGAAGGCGACTTTTAAAGGTTGATGAAAGTCTTAATAAGTCTTTTTCAAAGCATAGCCCGTACTTTAGAAGTTGATGAAAGTTCTAAAGCGGCTTTTACGATATGTTTTTGTTGCAAGTGTGGAACACGTCCTTTTGTTGGCTGTCAGTCTGCGCGTCCATTGTCCGAATATGCAAAAAAAGACAAAATTAAAATGCAAAACTAGTATCTTTTCGAAATAAACATGGAAATCCGTAAACATACATTTAAAAAATCACTATAAAGTGCTAAATAGAAGATCAAATACATTGTCATCCGATCCGAACATTTTCATGTTTCGAAAATCTTTTAAAGTGGATTATTATAGCCGCTTTATGGATAGATTTATTACGTATGTCAATATATTCTTGATTAGACTCTGCAAGCTTTCGAAACAAAATAGCGCCGCTAGCATTTCCAACATCACAAATAGATAAATGTCCACGCAATGTGGACAATGCGACATTTCTATAAACGCTCTAATAACAGCTAACCATTTTTTACCATTGATAAGTCACAAGAGTTTTTCTTAAAATTATCACATTTGTCAAGGGACGACAATGACATCAAAGTCAAAGAACGATAGTGGTATCCGTCTCAGTCCGATTTCAATGCTTTGAAATTTTTTAAATCTATTTACGATCGGATTAATTGATATTTTCTGAATAAAATATAGAAAATATAGAAAACCTTGAGGGAAAGGATTTTATTTAAAGTTATGAAAATTTAAGAATAGAAGGTATTTATTTCAAATGCAAAAGTGGTAGAAATGGTCTTCAAAAACTGGATAATTTTCAAATGTTTCATTCTGTAAAGTAAGCAACGCTTCTTTATAGCTTGCGCCTAAATGTAGCCATTGATATATTGTAACTTTAGTACGATTTTAAGCAAAATCAATTTTAAGCTAAACAGAAATAATGGCGAACAACGAGGCTTTTCTCTTAAGGTCGAAACAATAATTTAGTTTAAAGAGGAATTTACTCTTAGAACAAAAAATAATTTACAAAAGATTTTAACTTTTATTTATTTTTTTATTATATCCATTTTAAAATCGATTTTTTTATTTGAGACAATGCATTTTAATAACAAAAAGCAAGTAAAAACATTACTGTAGGATAGAGTTCATCATTAAATACTTTACATCACTTCGCTTAATACGCTTATTTATATTGCGACTATTCAAAATAAGGCTTTATATGGGAAGTGATCGAACGTAATCCCTTGCGAAGCATTTTCAATAGCGTGAGTTCTTCGGCCAAAATACGTCTTCCAAAAATTTCATTAAAATATCTCGAAAAGCAAAACAACAAGACGGACAGACAGGTGTTCTGAATAAATCGATAGAATAAAAGGTGGGTCTATTTCAAGTCGAGTTTTGGTGTTGCATACACCCGCACAAACTTGTACCCTTCTGTTCTTGCAACACAAGTGGTGTAGAGTAGAAAAATCTGTCGTCTTTTTCTTTGTGCTTAACAAAAGATACCCGTTTTATAATGAGAGGAAAACAAACTTACGTCTTGCTGCTTCCCGAAGAAATACAAAATCTGGTTGCAACTTCGATTCACTTAATTGGCGTCAATTACTAAGGAGGAGATTTTTAATTGTGAAGCTCTGAAAATCGAAAAAATTTCCATTTTTTAAACTAATTCCGTAGGTCTTAGGTTCCTGAACGACCGTTAAGCGCTTAATATTCCATATTTGAGAATAAATCGAAAATTGTAGTCCATCTTATGTTACATTATTATCCTGAATTAGGTTTACCGTTATGATCAGAACTGATTCATTGGAATATCGCAGCTAATACACATTGGCTTGAAACCATAATATTTATTGTAGAGCGAATACGATAGCTTTCATAGCCGTTTCAAAATCTTTTTATTGGTTTCCTTTCTAATTGCGGCAAATGTTTTGTTTTGATCGCTCTTTCTTCTTTGTTCACAAGCCTACACTATATTGAACAGCATCCATAAGGAAAATTAAAAGCTCGGGGATCGAAGCCCTGGGTTATATAGAACAGCCTCGGTTTTTATATATATGTGGTAATTGTAGGTGTGTCAACTAGCAGGTGACGGTTATATTTGCTTTTAGAATCATGACATCGTGAGTCAGAAGTAGTTAAAGAAACGTTGGGAGGACTGAATTAGGACGTGCACTAAGACGTTGTATCAGATGTCTTATTGTCTGTTTAAACAGGAGTTCCATTCTCACCTAAGACGATATTCAAAAAAAGGAAAGAGGACGGCAGTCATCTTTCCCGCACGAAATTCGTCTTCTGCCTAAAGCGTAAGGAAGCATAATAGTTAATGTGATGGACAGCAACACGGGGAAAAAAAACCGGGAAATTAGTTGCACATCAGTTCCGCCTACACCTATTCCGAATAAAGGAAAACAGTATAAAGGGCTATAAGGAAAAGTAAAAGGCTTACAAACGAACGAATTGTATGCGGGAGCCGGAATTATTCGAGAAATAAAATTGTTTTATTTATTTTCTTTTATTTATTTTTTTATTTTTTATACTTTTTATTTAATTTTATTTTATAATAGCTTTAAAATTAAAACAAAAAAAATTTTTTTTTTTTGCAATTAGTTAAGATAAATATTTACAAAATTTCTTATAGTTCGAAGGTTTTTTAGGCGTTAATTACAAAAATAATAAGACAAATAACTTTTTTTTTATTATTATTTCTCTTTATAATAATGCGATAGATAAACTAAATAAGAGATAGACGTACCTATATCTATACAGCTATGTGTTTATAATTAAAATACTTTATAAACTAGTTTGTAAAATTATTACGTGTTTAATATATGCAATAAGCAATAAACCCCGCATCCCACCCAAAAAAAAAAAAAGAAAATGAAATGAAAAAGGGAAAAGGAAAAAAAAAACATCAATGAGAAAAAGCAGAAGAAGCATCCCTGACCAATTCGAAAGAAAATTTATGAAATATATTTTGTTAAGTGATAGGGGGAGATAGAAGAGTCAAAGAAAATGCCGCCATTTCATATAATAACTATCGAGCGGTCCATGCACCCGGAGAAGAATCGACTTTATTTTAGTCTACACTTTTTAATGTTTAGAGGAGATATTAGGAAAAGAAAAAAAAATTAATGCAATATGTTATCACAATTAGTTATAAGTGTTTTCGCTTTTGACACAAGAGAAACGGCAAATGATATAAATATTATTTTCAAAAACAAAAATCTCATAATAACCACCCGTCTTTCAAAAAACGTTAACACATTCAAAGAACTAAGTTTGAAAAAGCCGGGTTATATTTTATACGAATTAATTAATAAAATTAACAAAATTTATTTAACATATAACCACGCGTAAGTAAAGTAAAAACAAAAAAAAATAAAAAAATACAGGCCGAAACCGTATACACATTTGTAGTGCCCATCACCTCAAGTAACCTTTCATTTTTAAATACCATTAATAAAAAAAAAAAAAAAAGAAGGGAGAAAATTATTTTACATCACTCTCTCATCAGACATTAGGCAAAAGTTTATTATAAAAAGTTTAGTTGAACCATATTTTGTTAAAAGAGAGCACTCCTCTAGAGAATAGGAAAAACTCCGCTAACTCAAGCCTTCAAATTTTATAAGAAAAAATTGAACGAGAATCGACTTTTCCTGTGCCTGGATTAAGATTTGCTTCTTTCTTCTTTTTCTTCTTTTTTCAAGAAGTTGCAGGTTTTTCTTGAAAAAAGTGGAGGAAAGTAAACGGTTGCCTAAAATTTTATAAACTCTCTGCCAATCAAATAAACAAAATTGTAGGAGAAACTTTGCGAAGAGGCAAAGGGATAGATCAACCTCGTTTATTAACTCGATGCAGACACATATAAAAGTAGATAGTGAAATGTAAGCTTGTTACTCTCCTAGCTACGTTTACGCATTCCTTTATCTCTTCGTAAGATGCAGTTTCTTGACTGCCAGAGAGCCTGCATGCATTTTGCGTATCAGTGTGCTTCCCTCCATTTCTTTGCAAAAAGATCACCAATTTCTTTAGAAAAAAAAGAGAAAGGAGCGGTAGTCGCATTAAAAGCAATTATTTGGAGAAAATGGAGTTTTTAATTAAGTTTCGCCGCTTTTACGATCCTCTTTGCTCTGCATTTTTCCTTCTATTTTCCCTTATGTGTAATGTAGAGGAAGAGCATATCCTACTGCAATAACTTTTATTCCTATTCCCATTCTGGCCCCTGCTCTGGAAAACTTGAAGACATTACGTCAGAAATTCTATCAAGAAAACTAAAGAGAATGTTTACAGAGTTACGCAATGAATACACCTCAAGAGATGAGCGATAGCAGTGAGAACGGCATAAAGCGGTAAATGTTGGAGGTTTCCTTCCAAACGGTTGCAATATGCGATCGTTTCATGATAATTTTGTCGCTCTGACCGTATTTTATTAATAATGAAACAGAAATTAGCTACAGACAGCGGAATAGAAGTGACTTCGTTGTTATTTGGTAAGTGGATAGTGTAAATACGCTAAAGTTTTAGTATTTTTGTTATTTTATTGTTTCATATTTGTCTCTGTACAGAGACAACAACGTATTGGCTACAGACTGAAAGTTATTACAAAACACAGACTGTCCATGCGTTTGGAAAGTTGTCTGTGAGAAGAAAATCAATTCTATCTCGGCCTCTTTATATGTCTAATAGCTGCATTGCTGGTACTTTCCTGACCGAAGTTGGATTAAGTTAAATTTTGAGATGAGCGACTTCACCACTTTAGGGAAAAATGAAACGAATCATTTCGGTTCTTTGCTATATGTCACTTGAAGAGGCAGTGTGAGTGTATCTGTTTTTATCTACATTTCTGATAAACATTGCCATTGTGATGCAACGACGGGCTTTCGCCATGGACCTTTTCGAATCTACGGAATTTCTTACAACATTTTTAAGGTCACTTAACAGTATTGATTGATTACTGGTTATATTGACTTTTGAGATTATTGAAGATTACTATTATTATATACATATATAAAATGCAGGGATGAGATAGATGTACTCTGCGAACAGGCGAAGCACTCTTCTTATGCAAACCCCCACAGTTTGCGAGATATATAAGAACAAGGCTTTTTCGACAATAAATCCCGTTACATAATGTTTACAAACAGACTGGATTTTTGCAAATGTTGCATGACAAACGCCGCAAAGCTTTGCTTCGATTAGATTTTCAGCATAAGCAGGGATTTGAACGAAGGCGCATATACCTGTTTCATACTCCTCTTTCCGTTTTCTCGATCTAATTATAACATTTAAATACTTAAACATTAAATGGATTTTATATTTAATTTTAACTAAAGATATATATTTACATTAATAATAAATATTACTAAAAAACTTAATAAAAATGAAAATGTAATTATTTTAAAATCAACCTGCGCCAACACTAAAGGTCAATATATTTTATAATATGTTTCCTATTATATTGTAATTATTTTATTAAAATTTTAATTTTAAGTACTTAAATATTTTTAGATCGAAAGCAGGTAAGAGTACGAAACGTGCAAGCATGTCAACGTTGTCGAGAGACTTTTCGTATGCAAAGAATGCAGTCGAAGGTAAAAATCTAGTCAGGGCGATGCATTTGCACGACGGATTTATCGTCAAAGAAAACCTTGAACGCAACGATGATGCCAATAATTTGTAAATATTGATTGCATGACGAAAGTTACCGTCGAAGTAAACTTTTGGCCTAAGAACTGGCAACCGAACAAAGAAGATCAAAGAAAAAACTTTGATTCAAAAGCAAGCAGCAGTAAGGAGAGAGAGTTAAGCGCCATAATATATCATGCACATGGATAGAAAGCGAAATTGCAGAACGTCACATAAAATGCCAAAAAAAGCGAACGATGGGCAATACACTATGGCTTGACGAGAGACAATTTTTTAAATTTGGATAATTGCCTTGGTTAGGGAACTAAGGGAACTCAGCTTCTCATGATTGACACGTATTCTCCTCTATTCTGGATCCTCTATTCGGCATCCTCTATTCTGGACACGCGCCAAGAAGGAGAAGCTGAGTTTTCTTTCTAACTAATAAATAATTGTTATAATCTTAAACATTGGTCTCGCTGGAAGCTAAAATTGGCTAATAACCCAATATCGTGAGAGACGTTCGATTCGCTTGGCATTTTATGTGAAGGCCATAGAGAAAAGGCGTTTGCAGCACAACACATACAATCGCAATTAAGTAAAAAGCAACCAAACTTGAGGGAATATTTGTTTTGCCAAACTATCCTTCATTCTCAAGCCCTCCTCGAGAACTAAACTTTTACTTTTCTATAAATATCTGCCGGTGATTATGTAAAATAAGCTTGTTGGTGATGGGCATGGTTTGTTTTGTTTTTTTTTCGAATTTTCATTAAACATTATCTTGTAGGGATTGTTGTTGTTGTTGTTGTTATTGTTGTTGCTGTTGTTACGAGAACAATAAGTCTTATGTTAATTAACCTGAATGACATAATGATTTCAATGCCCTTTTCATATATATATTAAAATTAAAATGGTAGAGAGCGGATTTTCAAGCTCACTTCTCCTCCCCCACCCCGTCTTATATTAATTGTGTCCAGCTATAGCTGTAAACACATTAACAAAAGATGTAAACTGAGGAGGAAGGGAGGAGGAGGAGGAAGAGTTTTCTTTTTTTTTAAAACTTGATTTGCATTAAACGAAAATCGAGACAATAAAAACAGAATACGACGCTATTTCTCTGTAGGCAAAAAAAAAAGAAATATTTATCGTTATCGTTTATCAATTTAAAAATTAAATTTTTGCACTTTAAAGGCTTGTTATTAATTACAACAGTTTGGTGGGAGAGCTTGAGAAAAAACTCTCTAACCATAACACTGATGTTCATAATGTTGGCGATGACATTGTATGTAATGATGACGATGGTGATGATGAGGATGATGATAATTTTGAGGATAATTTTCCATTGAATAATGATAATGTTCAGAATAATGTTGTGGCCTTTGCTGCGCCCATATATCGGTCACAGATTCGAGCGCAGAGTGCGAAGAATGCAACCGAAACAAATGCATTGCACAATGCTGCCACCATAAATTTCAATCTTTTTGCTGTTGCTGATAATGACCGCCGCCACCAGCTCCGCTAATACCGTTGACGGTCGTTTGCGCCGATTGTTGAGTTTGTGCCACTGTCGCCGTAGCAGTCACTTGATTTTGTTGCGTTTGATGATGAGGATGGATAGGATGTTGCTGCTGCTGCTGCTGTAAATGGTTATGAGCCATCGTTACCTGCGTTGTATGCTGCTGCTGATGATGCGTACTTGTAGTCGACATAGATGTTTGTATTTGGTGTGGCGCTAAGATAGTGCTGTTGCTGTTGTTATTGCTATTGCCATTCACCGTTGAAGGCAATATGCCACTATTACCGTTCATGCTAGTCATAGCTTCATTTTTATTATTGTTGCTAGCATCCCGTGGTAGTAAATAGATGGATCCATCCGATGCTTGCTGTAAACTGTACTCTGACGTTGAACAAGGATTGCCATCAGCATCACGCAAATACTAAAAAGGAAAAGGAAAACATATTGAAGTTTAACAAAATCATTAGAGCAAAATGAAAATCAATATGACGGGTGACCTTAGTATTCCTATGGACTACAAAACAAACGTACTATAAATAAAAGAAACCCTCGATCGTCGTTAGTCAAGTTAATTTCTAAGCGTCTTAAGCAAACTCTTAGTAAAAATCTCAGCGCCCTCTCACGCCGTACATCAAAATTCTAATCTAGTTTCGTTTTTTGATGCACAACACTTTCCTAGCGTTCCTAACACTTGGCTCAAGATGAACGTACTTTCACCTCAGAGTGGGCGTCTTCTTGACCTTCCTAAGATCAGCGTAGAATCATTGCTAGTTAGCCGAATTCTTTCAAAACCAACATGGAAGGTTCCTTAGGTAGCATTCAGTACTATTTAGATTACCTAAGTTACCTAGTGTTCTCCTACACCTTTTTTCCTAGGAAGCTTAGCTTGTCTCTGCATTTACTAATTTACAATTCGAGAGATATATTGAAATATGTTTTCTTTTAGCCATACAATCTGTGAACGTTACTGCTATCTACTGAGTCGTTCCATTATATTAAAAGCGAAATTGTAGCTTTTCAACATCAGAACTATTATTAAAATAATTCTATTATTACTTTGTATACTACGGACGACTTGAATTGATTGAATTCTGATTAATTGAAACACAATTAATTAACTCAACACAATTAATTAACTCCATTATAAGCCATCAATTAATGGGAATAAGTAATAGTTAAATATTTCTTAATTATTATCATTTACTTATTTTAATTTAATAATAAATTTGAGATTTTCTTACTTGGAAAATATGCCGATGCAATGCACTGAATTTGTTGGAAACTCTTTTGTGTTCCGTTAAGAAACGTTCTCGCTGTTGTTGGAGCTCGTCTTTTCGACGACGTACTTGTTTCACTTCATCTTCCAACGACAAGATTTGATCCAATTTCCGTTTACGACAGTTTTGAGCGGCGACCTTATTTTTGCCGCGTCTTCTTATGTCACGTATCAGTGATAATTGATTTTCACTTAAATCATATTTGGAGAGACGTTCATTGAATTCGTCCATTGGCAGGTTGATAATATCCGGTACTGGTATGGGAATGTTCATCGCTCGTGCTCGCTTCTCATCGCGTGTCATATAGACATCGTCTTCGCCACCGCTGCCACTGCTATTCGTCGATTTCATTGATTTAATCGATGTCGATGACGAAATAGATTTTTTATCGCGCAGTTGAGGACGAGGTATTGAGCCGGAACCTTGCGGCAAAGTATAAGTATGATTATGTTGTATAAGTTCCTGCGGAGTGCGGGGTGGCCGTAAAGAAAAATCAAGTGAATAAGCACCACCGCCATACGAATGATGCTCCTTGTTCGGTAATATGGGAGCTATTACCCCGCTTTCAATTCCGTTGCCCATATTTTGATGTAGACCAGCTACTGCAGGTGGATACGGTTCATACTCATATTTAATGGACTGAGCAGGGCCATGAAGTACACCAGCATTTGCGTTAGTGGCCGAAGAAGCAGCGGCGACGGTTGCTACATTTGAGCCAGGGGGCTGTTCATTTAAAAAACGCTTTCCAAACATATGATGTTTCTTTTGAGCAACGGGTGGTTGGCGGTTGCCATCATGCAGACGACTGTTCGTAGTCGAACTATTATAACTGTAATCATATGGCCCGCCATACTTTCCCGGATGATAATCTTGAGCCGAATCGCTGCCTTCGCCCCACTCTCCATCGGATAATGAGGATACCCGCTCCGAACCCATAGAGCTTACTGCGCTGTCGCTAGACGCATCCAAGCGATCGCCACTTGTTTGTCCACTACCGGTAACCATTAATTCAGCTGTCATGGTAGCCGCTCCACCCGGAGCAGCATTTACATTATTACCACTCATCGATAAACCGCTCGAGGAAACCGGCCCAGCACCAGTAGCACTGGCATGACCGCCCGAAAGTCCCAAAACTGAAGAATTATTGCTTGTGCTATTATTCACATCCACCATACGGCAAAAATCTAAAATAAAAACCAAATTATAGAAGCTAGTAGTAGTGAGGACTGAAAATTTATAACAGAAAATTATCCGCAATAAGGAAGAATAAGATGAAATTCGCAAGTGCGATGATAAACAGGTTGCTGGGTAAACTGAAAGGTGGCAAAACTTTCAACTTTGGCGGATAAGATGCACGGATTAGATACCACTTTGCGAAATTTGGAGAAACTATTGCAGCCGAGCCGTTCAGAGAAACCATTGTTTGGATTAAATTTTTTTGGCGCTGGACGCGCTTTGCATCGCTAACTACGTGTTAAAAAAAACACAACGGGTATATACTTACATACGCCCTATGTAATTATATGAATATATATGAATATATATTGGATATATAGATGTGTTTAATTTGATTGATCCCTATCGGTCCGTTTGTTCGTATAGTAAATGAATAGCAACTGAATTTGAAGGACAAGTAATTCTATTATCTTACTGAGGTGACTGCAATATATTCCTACGTTTTCTTTCGCTTATTTACTTTGACTTCTTGTTTCGACATATTCTACACTTTCTCTAGCATCGCTATTTACTTTTTTGAGTCAATAGTAGTCAGTCGTTCGTCTCTTAATGATAAAATATTCTTATGGCTAACTATCTTTAAAACACAAAAGTATACTAAAATTGTTACTTCGTTGATAACGATGCAATACTGCAAAGGGTTAATTAATAGGCCTGCGTTCCTTAGTCGCTAAATTGCTGCCCACTTTAGCGCTAACAAAAAGTTTCAACCTATCTCAGCTTTATCTGAAAATCGTCGCGACGGTGTTTGCTTACACATAAGCTGTGTCTTTCTTTCTTTAGATAATATTAAGACAACACTGTTCACAAGAGACTTGGCTCATGCAAAAAACCTTGTTCGAACTGTAGAAAGAATAGTCAAATAGGAGCTTTAAAAATGACGACATGCTATGGCTTGTTTATAAAACCCATGAATCATAATAGCGCTACGCGATCGTGGTATTGGATATCATAATAAATTTAAAGAATTTCAATTTAATTTTGAATAAAAAGCAACTTGAATTTTGAAAGCAATCACTCCGCTCGCCGCCTTCTTGCTCAAGGATAGGGGAAAGGGGTGAGTTCTTCTCAACGTAGCAGTACGAGGTGCAATCATTTAACATATGCGGATGCTTCACTTTGAAAACTTCATACTTAACCCATAACATCTATAAGCTCTTACATATATATTTATGTGTTCCGATTGAGTTTGCGTCTGTGTGAAAACAATAGACAGTTGAGATCTTTTCAAAACTTTTAAGTTACATTCTCCTTCTTTCGGAACGCCCAAAGCTTCCCCATCATAATGAAAGCCATAGCGGACTTTTAGTGAAGAATCGTTTGGGTCCAGCTCAGGATGGGGGTTGTAGTAAACGGTCTGCAGGTTTTAACCGTTTATCTATTTGCATTTCTGACCCACGCACCTTAATCCAAATAGGGCAAGATTAGCTCGCTTTCTAAGTGAAGATTTGACGGCACACTTCCTCCGCTTTGCTGCCGTTAGCTTAGCTTATTGTTTTCCCCAGGAATAGAGGGCGAACGAGTTCATTGAAATGCCTCATATTCCCCGTAGTCCCCGCGAGGGAAAGTTTTCCTATTAAGGAAAAACGAGATAAGCTCCTTCAAGCGAGAAGCGAGTGCGTCCCTTTTATGTTCAGAATAACAAGGACTGACAGAAGCAAAATCGTGAACTTTCTCTACGTTGGAACATGGTTTATGTAAAGACGGTTGAAGTCTCGGAAGAAGCACCACCGACTAAAATACAAACTTGTTTAATTCTATCAGTGCTATCTATTAGTATCTATCGATCGAGAAGACAGCGAATTTTTCGAAATATGTCTTCGTTCATAATAGAACTTAACAGGCTTGATTGAAGCTTAATCTGAGCTATGATATCTAAATAGCAAAAAAAAGAAAGAAAATCGATGCACAAATGTGTCTTGGCGGAAAGATTGCTGATAAAAAAAAAAGAGCAACAACAACAGGTAGTTGATGCATGTGGGTATGCAGACGTTAGACGCAAGGCAAGCTTTTATTACCCAAAGAATTCTATATATTTATAACGAGTGGGATGCTCTACGAAACTATATTTTTAGTCATTTATTTTGTTTGTATAACAATCACGCATTCATAAACAAATATTTCACTTTATTTAAAACCAAAAGAAAAAAGAAAAAAAAACATTTAATTACGAAATTAATTTCGTATTCAAGAAATGATTCAGCAATTTAAAAATAGTAAACAGCGCAAAAACAGAAAAAAAACACAATAAGAAAAAAAAAAGAAAAAAAAGGAGAAACAACAAAATTCTTGGTTTAATTAATTTATGTATGAGGCATATTTTACGATACGTCTAACTACCACTTAGGTGGTTACTATATATATATTGGAGAACAACAACAATTTAGCGAAACACGCGGGAGACGGCAAGAGCGAGAGGGATAAGAAAGAAAAAGACTCTTCGTGTGCGTCTTTCTGTGTGTGTTGTGTGCTTGTGTGCATTACTCACAAATGGTTTCGTTCAAATCTCATATTACTCAATAATTATAACGTAAATAAGGTATAGGGGTGTATATATATATAAGGATGGATGTATGTGATGTGCGCGTGTAAAATAAATAACGAGAGATTAAAATCAACTATGAGCGAATCTTGAATGCACCCTAAGATTGGAAGTATTTTTCTGCGCCACAACTAATGAGAGTCGATAAAGAAGATTTTCTTCCGGTTCGACTCTTGTAAAGCTAGCTACTCTCATTCCCATTCTACCCCCAAAAAAAGTCATGCGTTATTACTATTTTCGTTTAGGCGTTTAAAGGGCCAGTGAACTAGAAGTTAATAAAATGGTTTTATATAGCATGTATGTTCTTCTTCTTCCAATGGAACATTTTATATAAGATTTCCAATTCATTTCATTCTTAGGCCACCTTTTGGTTATTGTGTGCGGACAGACATAAGGTAGAAAGACATTTTTAAATAGATACCGAATCGATCGGTACGATAAAAAATGCGTCTAACTCAAGTCCTGTGTAATACATATATTGGTTGCTAACGAGTATAGGGTGTAGTTAGGATTAATAGAGTGTGCTTAACATTTATATTACAAAGTAGTTTTCTAACCCCATATTCCCTTGAGTTCAGCTTCATGCTGAGTAAATGGAAAATGGTGGTATCAATAAATCATCAGGAGTAAATTTTAGGCGTAAGAATAATTATTTCGGTCAACTTTCAATTAAAGGTCTCTAACTAGTCAGAAAATATATATACATATATATACATTTGATCAAGAGTTTCTTTGTATAGTACCCCAAGTGCATGGATGTTACAAATAGGAGGTCACAACACTTGCTTCAATTTTCAGATATGCAACAAACTTGCTGCAACTTTCCATTTGCTATGAAATCCGTTTACGCACACGTCAAATTTCCTAAACCGACGTCAAGCGCTATATCTGATGTTTATTGTACACTGCACAGCCACCACAAGGACTTAACCCCCACCGCTGACCTATTCAGAATTACTTCCTGAGTCGATTTAAGCTTGTCTGTCCGTCTGTCCGTTTGTTTTTGTTGTATCTAACCTATAGATTGCAAGCTGCTGAGATATATTTGAGGAAGCATGTTTTAGCCCGAGGACCAATACTATTGAGAATGGTTCGGCGATCGGAACATTATTTCGACCACTTTCCACGCATTAATTTGAAAATTGAAAATGTACACCATTTCGCTTAATACAATTATTCATGTAACGATGTGTAAGGTATTTAATGGCGGGCCTTGTTCCATAATAATGTTTTTGATTGCTTTAGCGTCTGCGTACTTTTGGGCCCGTTATCGCAAAACACCAACGAAAAGTAATGAACGTATAGACGAACATAAACATATTGAGAGATAATGCGCGCATACATTTGGAAATTTATGTTATCGTTAATTTGCAAATTTGTTTAGTGAGTTGACTACTAGCAAATAAGGTGCAAAGATATCACCTTTTGAGTTGGTATTAGATTTCAATAAAATTTCTCTTTAAAGGTAATCGAAAGAACTGACGTAATTTACAAGCAGAAAACACGTTTGAAATTATTGTAGATTAGAATAGAAGCGAGATTCTCTTTTAAATTTCCTCAAATTCATTCAAGTCTCCCAATTTTCATTTTTTTTTATTTTTCTATTTTTTTATTTATTTTAAAAATGCATTTAATAAATGTATTTTGAAACTATTATGCATATTATGAAAGTTCGATTAAACGTGACTTTCTGATTAAACGTAAGCCGTCCTATTGCGTAACAGAAAGCAGCGAAATATATATTCAATGCAATATAAACGTGATAAGATATTTCATTATTAAAGAAAGTAATGGGACCGTTTTTTCATAGCAAGTCCTATTCGTGCAGCTCGAAACTTTTCATCTGCAAGAATATACTATCATAATGCGTCATATATCATTTATCGTATTTTGCGGACTAGAAGACGCATCTTTTTACATAGAAAAATGGACTGAAATTTTGGGCGCGTCTTATGATCCGAAGACGACATTAAAATATTTTTTCAATAAATCGTCTCTAAATTTGAGATTTGAAAGGAACGACAAGAATAGTTCAGATGAAAACAATGCGAACAGTGACATGGGCGAGACGAGTGTCCCGGGCGTACCGAGAGTTGAAAGATGAACTGAATATTGTTAGCACAAGTTATGTTAACAATAAATAAAAACTTTGATCCAAAAATAACATTAAAATATATATATATATAAAATCATCCTATCAATTATTGTCCGGTGCGTCTTATAGTCCCAAAAATACGAAGCAATCGACGATGCAATAAATCAAAAGAATCCTATGTGCACTTCACTAGAAAGTATTATTATACAAAGTCTGGACGTAAAGACTAGGGTGCCTCGTAAAGTAAACGCGGAATATTTCAGACTTGTAACTTAGCGTTCAGCTTAAGCACCACTGCACTCTTCTGCTTTGACAAATTTGGTGCATTTTCACTATCAATCTGCGGGTAGAAACCTCCAATGTTTCCACCAAATTTGAGGTCGATATTTTCAATTTCGCTACCAGGAGAGTGCCAACAACGAACACAACACAGACACACGGATGGACAGAAATGGCTAAATCAATTCAGAATTTAACGCTGATCAAGAATCTGTACACTTTATAGCGTCTCTGAATTTTCCTTTTCCATTATGAAAAAAAAAAAAAAACAAAACGAATACACCCCCATTTTACAATGATGGATATAAAAAGGCTCCGATTGGATGGCTATTATTAAAATTGAGGAGAAGAAGAAGGACAAGTTATTTGTGATTATAAATTTTCGTTACTTAGCTAATGACAACTTTTCTGATATCTAAAAAGCGATTGAAAAAATTATATTCAGTTCCTTAGACCTGAGGCTACTAAAAGCGAAAATTATCGAAAGGAAATAGAAGATATGTTCTTAAAGAATGCAGGGAGAACTTTATTTTAATACGCTCCAGGGAAAAGTCCACTTTACAAGGCGTCATTCGACGCGTTTGACTTTGGAAACAATTCTAACAAATTTTTGCTTGATATTGGATGTAATGCCACCCACCTTCGTCCTACATGCTTCTTCTAAAGCGTGTTTACTGGGTGGTAGCGTACTGATGACTGACGCTTGAAATCGACGAGCGGATTTTTCTGGAACAGTTACTAGCGACCAGATCGACGAAATTGCAACGAATTGTTTACATTATTACTAAAGCAAGAAAAAGTCCATAAATTATATCCTCAGATTCTATGGAAATGTTCATGATCAGATCATGTACGACGCGATAGCAGAGAATGGTGCGTGATGTGAAGAAAGAATTGTCGGTCAGCCCTAGTTGTAGTGCCGAAACGACCTGCCAAACCTAACAGATTGCGCCATTCGATCTTTTGGCAGTAACTATAACTTCGCCAATGGGACGGCATTCGTTCGCTAATGGCTATAATTTTGAAATTTTTGGAAATTTTTTCTATCCCTTTCATATATTCTTTTGAACGTTGATAGATGTATAAGATTGTAGCCTTCCATACGAGTTTGTGATCAAGAAAAGGCCACTGGACGCACGGACAAAACCAATTCGAGTCCCTTATACTATATGTATATATATATATGTATATATATGACCTGTGTTATGTATTCTTGATTGTGACAAATGGAACAAAGATCCGCTCATGATCGGTTATATAATTTCTTTATAAATGGATATCGAAAGGAGAGAAACGTCAGCTTCAATAATGTAAAATAAACCATACCACATGGATATTAATGACACGACACTCCGTGTAAATGAGTAATAATCTTCGTTTGTAGATAATACTAATAATAATAATAATAATAATAACAAAAAGTCATAGAACTGACCATAACAATGTTTATATAAAGCAACAAATGCAAATTCATTAAAATCTTAAATAAAGAAAATAAATGCTTACACATATACCTACATCTACACCTACATATATATATATATATAAGTATCGTTCATAACTAGAAAACTATTTTTATAGCTACCGGCGACGTATTTTTTTACTTGTAACAACGCAGGTCCATATGCGGAAATATATCTGTATATTTCTGGTATTTTGAAACCTGTTTGATGGTGAGAGGGCTGAGGCACATTCTCTGAATGCTCTTAGCAATGACCAAAAGAACTGACACGCCTACAAAATGACAAAATGTTGTTGTTTTATTTTTATTTGCTGAGTTAATTTGTGTTGATGGGTATTGTAAGGCAAGGGAAGGGGGCCATAGAGATGAGGGGGGGAGGAGGAAGGAGTGGAACGGGTGCCTTAGAGAATACAATATCTTTAACTTCTGGCTTTAAGGTGATATTGATAACTTGAGATTATGATGACACACGCAAACAATATTTCAAACTTAATCTACACCTATAAGAGACAGAGAGAGAGAAGAAGAAATCAGAGAACGTGCTTTACTACCGAAATGAACATTTTTTCAAATTTTCAATACATTGAATGCAACAATGTTGCGATTATCTGTTCAAAATAAACGAAAAACAAAAACAAAATCCCTCACAACACAACACACTGTCACACACGATGATGTCTATATTATGTGCATATGCCTTTGCAATTAATTATATAGAAAAAAAAAAAAAATATATATATATATATATATATATATATATATATATACATTTTCCTATATGACTCTTAGAGTTCATTCTCACACACAATATACTTTAGTTATCAATTTACGGCAAAAAAATATTAAAAAGAAAAAAAAATCTGCAAAGAAAAAAACAACAATAAAAACAAATAAATAAGCACACGAAAAAAAGCGGAGCATTAGTCGTTGCATACAAATTAACATATATGTGTGTGTGTGTGTGTTTGTGTGTGACTTGTTCGGTAGTTAATCGGTGTGTATGCCTCATCATTTATCATCAACACAATACGTAAACAGTATAACGCACACATGCTCACCTGTTGATTTTTTCAAGTTTTATTGGTGTATGGCAGCAAAAAAACAAAAAAACAAACCGACCTTTTCTCTCGCAATTCTTTAATTTTTTTTTTTTTTTTTTTTCTTCTGGCAACTTTTTAAAGCTTTTTGTAACTGTTTCTTTTCTTTCTGTTTTTGGCAGTGTTTTTCAATCACGTTTACAAATAATAATTAGTAGACCCCTTTTTTAACGTTCCATTTGTAATGACATTAGGAATAAATTTCTATTTCGCTATACATTTAAAAAAAAACGTAAGTACGCGTCAAGCACTTATTGGCCGACTTCAGAAAAAAAAAGTAAATAAAGAGAAAAATTAATTAAATTTTTTTTTGTTTTTTTTACTTTTTTTGGATTTATTTTTTGCATACACTTGTACGGGCGCCCCCCATATGATGATGATGATGATGATGATGATGTTGATGATGATGAACTCTGCTTGTTTAACTGACTGACTGACTGATTGACTAAGTCGGGTGCTTTCTTGCGGCTGCCTCTATCTGGTTAACACCATACAATCGCGTATTGTTACGTTACTCACATAAATTTCGACTAATTATTGAAAATCTTTTAACACAACAAAAAAGCTTAAAAACACTTATTTTGCACAATTCATGATTTTGTTTGTTTTCTTTTTTATTTTTCTTTAAACTTTTTTGTATTCAATTCGTTATTTCATTTTATTTTATTTTTTATTTTTTTTTTTTTTATTCATTCGTCTGTTATTACTTTGCAATGCCAAGAATTGTTCTAAACGAGCGAAAGAACACATCAATGAGTGAGTCAAAGAGTGTGTCAATGAGTGAGTCAATGAGTGAGTGAGTGAATAATTTATTATACGCTTAGTAAAGCATGTATATGAGTAAAACGGAAAGCTTTATTAAGCTTTCTTTTTTTGTTGTTGTTTCTGAAACAATTCACTTCTTTTGGTTTCAAATTTCCCACCTATCCCACTTAAGCAGTATATTGAAATTGAAAAGTCTTTTGGGGGCCGTGATAGTAGACGTCGTACGTTGGGCGATAAGCGGCAATAAAATGTTACGGCCTTGTGATTAATTTATTTCAAGATCAGCTGCAAGCCGTAAGTAATACCTGATACCATGTCAGGTATAGACGAATGAATCAAACAACTATACGAACGTAGGACTACTTTATTTTGTTATCTGTGTACATATTTATTAAAATGTAGTTTTCTCGCTTTCGAAACCTTTAAGAACCACTTGATTATCGAAAACCGTTTATTAACTGAAACATGCCTATAGGGCTTAGCTGAGGGCGATCCAAATTTTAATCACTATAAAGAATCTTATTTAAAAAGCTATGTGAAATTTTCACAACATCATTCCGATCGCTTTGGATTATAGTAAAACCCACTTTTGCGGTTGACTCCGTCATTTAAGGCCATGAGGATTAGAGGTGCGCAATGCGTATCGCATAACATTCGCGTTGCCTTGTTCATAACAAAAGCATTAGATTCAGATCAAGCGATTAGGAGCCAAAGAAGTTTTGCCATCAATTCTTTGGACGTAGAGGAATCGTTCAAGCCGGCAAAAGGAAAGGAAGAATGTATTCGTCGCAATCACGACCGCATATCCAAATTAGCGAATTAAATTTGATTTCTAACTACGGCATACAGGCGTGCCTGCAACGGCTATGTTATGCGGACCACATTATCTTTTATTATTCGGAGCATTTCCACGACATTCATCACGAACTGACCTTCACCGGTTAAGAAAGTTTGCATCGAACCTACGTTTTAGTCGCTTCCCATAATATATATTAGCAAACCCAAGCGGCCGCGGAAGAGAATTTTCTATGCCCTATGGGAAAATTATTTCAGAAGTGAAGTTGTATGTTCGCTGAAAAATTCATTCGAAAATATTTTTTCATCGCTCAATGATCGCTCAGAAGTTTAGTGCGATGGCGCCATATGCTGAAATGAATGCATCGGAGTAATCAAGGAAGAACGTACTGAAGGGTAAAAAGATTGTACATAATTTGAGTTTAATGGGACTCATGGAAATAATCTTGGTCAGAAAGTTTAGGGAAAAGAATTTATTGAAAAGCAAGAGTGAATTTACCAAAAGCTACGGAATTTTTGAACAGCGTGATAAACTGAAATTTTGGCTAATTTTTTGTAGCACCAATAAAAATAATCTTAGGCCAAAATACGATCGAAATATACTGAAAAAGAAATGTTAAGCAAAAAAAAAAGCAAGAGAGAATTTTTTTTTTGGAATTTTCGGTTCTTTTTCGAAATTGTTTCATTTTTTATAGGACTAATGAAAATAATCTTGGGAATGAGATTAACATAAGATCGAAATTTACTGAAACAGAAGTGTAAAATAAGAAGTAAGGGGAGAATATTTTTGGAATTTGGGGAGCTTTCGAACAACGTAATAAAATATTTAAATTTTCGGTTCGTTATCGAAATTGTGTCGTTTTTTGTAGGACCAATGAAAATAATCTTAGGCATGAGATTAACATAAAATCGAGATTTAGTGAAACAAATATAGTGAAAAGCAAGGGAGAATTTCTTAAAGGCCACGAAGATTTCGAGCAACGTGACCTGGTGTCAATAAATTAGATATCCGCTCTAGAGGAAATATAGTGTAACGATGGATTCCGGACTTCATTTAAAAAGCGTGATATATTGAAATACTCAGACTTCGTTTCGCGATCTTAGTCTGATGCATCCACACGTTATATTAATGACGAAATTCTTCTTATTATGTATCGGATTATTTGTCATGCTGCTGGTTATAAAAGTAACCGAGCTACTTGTTCGAGTTTCGAGACGGTATCAAAAGTTCATGCGAGACTCGGCTGCACACACATTCTTTTTTTTTTTGTCTTTGCATTTTTTTTTTACTCAAAATTCTTTGTGAAAATTCATATATTATAATATTGGAGTAGAAAGGCGTAAAGTAAGTTAGGTAGGTAAAGTATGAAAAAATGAAATGAAACACTTACTGTCATTAACATTCACATTCATGTCCATAAGATGTAAATCTTCATCGTTTAAAATGGAATTAATGAAACCATCTGTTGTGTGATTCATATCTGATGTGGCATTCTATAGCGAGCGTATAGTTAGTTGTGAGTGTGGAAAGGCATAAAAAAAAATAAAAAATATATATTAAATAAAATTGAATTTATCAGAAAAATATACATTTCACAGTATTTACCGAATAATATAACATATCGTGCTCCATTTTGTAAGCACCAACATTACTAACACCACCAACAGCGCCTACGCCGCTTACATCGGTATCGTGTGTTGAATTAGTTAAATGCATGCTGGACGAAACGGCCGAACCCAAATTGTGGCCATAGTGCGGTTGAGTCGAACATAAGTCACCCAACGAAGCATTCGGATGTAATACAGTTGCATGATGATGATGATGATGAGGGTGCGGTGGTGGTGGCGGGGGCGGTGGTGGATATTGTGCATGCTGCGTAGCGCTCTGATACGAATAATGATGCGTAGGATAATGCGAATAGGGTGACATTTCGGAAACACCACCAACAACCCCCATAGGATTGAAAAGGCTGGCAATATCCTGCAAGCGTTGCTCCACAGAAACACCACGACTAAGAGGCATACGACCCTTTTTCGAGTAGAGAAGAGCAAGAAGAAGAAGAAAGCAAAATGAATAATTATTGAAAAGATGGAAACAATATATTTAAGAAGTCGGCTGATTCATTTATTTTACGGATTATTGTGTGTTTTTAGGATCATCGACAAGACTCCTTTTTTTTAAACTTGAAACTGAAAACAATGAAGTAAAAAAAAAAAAATTCATAAACAAGTGATCAATCAAGCAAATATACATTTTTTTTGTTATCAAAAAAAAAAAAGAAGAAAACAACCGGCTACACATACGAATCACATATGCAAGTGATGAATGAAGAGAACCCGATTCAAGAAGAAACTTGTAACACCACAAGTACATTCATTATCCAAAAACAACCATAATAATAATAATAATAATAATAATAATAATAACAACAACAACAGCAATAACAACATGAAGAATAATGACAAAAACAATCTGAAACCTTAACAACAATGCATCAAATCTGACGATTTGAGTTTTAGTTTGGAAATCACGAACGATCGTGATTTCGACTGTGATTTTCTGATTTTGACGCTTAAAAACAACAAAATCTCCTTTTGTCAAAACTGTTAGCAATCCAGAGAAGATCGATCGAAATTAAATTGAAATAAATTCCTTACTAAAACAAAAACAAAAAGAAAAACATTGACAAGTGCTTTGGCACCATGGGCTGGCCCATGCGTTTATGCGTTCGCTGGATTCATTTAAAGGATTGCAGTTGAATTACCAGTAGGTTTGTTTCAATCTTTGTTCATATTTCTTCTTTTTTTTTCGCCAGCGATCCCGTCACTTTTAGTGTAAATGCACACAACCACACAAGCACACACATGCCCCTTTATATGCAGATTTATTAATCGGTGGTAACTGACTGAAGGTGCCGTCACAGTTAAGAGAAGAAATGTGATTTTACGAATTTTAGCTTAAGCTAAACAAAAAGAAGAAGAAGAAAAAAAGCAAAAAAAATCCACACATCGTGTCGATTTGATCGACAGCTTTTTGAATGCTGTTAAAACGTTTCAATTGATATGTTTAGCTTGACTTTTTCCTTTTTTCTTCTTCTTTTTTCTTTTATTCCCTTCCTTCATAAAGTTTCTTAAAACGCTTAAATATTTTCTTACTCAAAACATATTTCGTTTCAGTTTTTTTCTTTTACTTTAGGTTGCTGCCAGAGGTCACAGCGGTGGTATGAGAAATGCAAGACATTTATAAATGCCGATTGTTAGGTAGATCTCTCTTATATAGAAAGTTTTGAAATACGGTTTGTTTAATAGTTTTTTTAAACAAAACAAAAATTCGTTGTCAGAACACAGTGAGGTGAGAGGAAATGGAAATGGAAAATAAGTCAACTTAAGTGTCATACAAAAAAAAACATTTTAAGTTTAAATTCTCGGGGGAAGACAACAGCAAATTAAAAAGTGTACAAAGGCCACACCCACAACAATAGAACGGGAAATTCTGCTGCTATTGTAAGACTTTCCGGTCCTTGGACCATTGGAAGTTCAATGGACTAATCTCTGACTGAAGACGCCTCTATATCAAAAACACTAAAGACATTATATAGCGGATGGAATTTTACGAGTATAGGCGAAGGGTACATACTTTGTTTGTATATGTGAAGTTCTTTTAATGTACCTACGAATTTAAAGAGAAGAGAAAGCACGTGTCAAGCACACTGCCTGAGCAGTTCAAAATGCTTGCCTTACGCTTTCTCCTTTCAAGATTTTTCGGATATTTAAAGCTACTGAGCTATAGCTTGCTGCTAGCTAACTAATTGCTTATCCACATTGGTTCTTTCCAGCAAAGTATTTTATGCAGCATACAAAAAATATGGTTCGTTTAGTTTTTTTATGTCGGATTGGCCGTCAATTGATAATCGCCTTCGTTTCAAGTAAATACAATAAATATCGTAGAAATTTTCGTTTACCGTAATTTAACTTACAACCATAATAGCTAATAGCGAATTTTTGATTGAATAAGAGTTTTGTGTGGAGTGGAACAATGGTAGAGAAGGGGTCAAATTTTTTTATCTGCGGAATGCAAGTAAATTTGTCGAACTTTGAATTGCTATTTTTGCAACTTTGGTAATTTCACGCGACAGAACGTGTGTGAAATTCAGTCTGCTGACTTAATTTATATACAACGTATATATATGTGTACATATTTATGTGTCAATAGCTATTTTGTCCCTTTCAAAGTAATTTCCCTTAGGTGTAATACATTTGTGCGAGTGCTTGCTTCAATCTTCGAAGCACTCCTGGTATGCGCTTTTTGGCATGCCCTTGAGCTCTTTCAGCGATTCCGTCTTTATCTGCTTAGTCATGTCAAAAATCCGTTCTTTCATTGATCCTTTCAGTTTTGGAAGCAGGCAGGAGGGCCAAACGCAATAAATACGTTAGCTGAGGCATGATAAAAGTGTCGTTTATGGCGAAAAAATGGCGATCAAGCAATGGTGCATTGGCGCGTTGTCCTGGTGCAAGATCAACTACGTTTCATCTCCAAAACATCCGAAAGAATGACATTACATCAGCCAAACTAAAGACGAACATTCTCAGCAGTGATTCAACGATTCTCCATAACTATTTACTTCACTGTTTTAAGGAGTTCTTCGGATGCTCATGTGCTGGAGCGTCGAGGGTGG
Organism: Glossina morsitans morsitans; assembly: GCA_001077435.1. NCBI lineage: Eukaryota > Metazoa > Arthropoda > Insecta > Diptera > Glossinidae > Glossina > Glossina morsitans. The sequence goes on from CCAG010012087.1 coordinate 42,943, forward strand.
GAATCACCACCAATATCTTCTCGATCGTCTGTAAGGAGCTTCCACCACTTATTACAATTTTTTTTTCCCCAAAGTCGATTCACCAAAAGTCACAGTCAGCATTTTAAGTGAGTCTGGGCACTTGATTTTATCTTTCCCACAAAATTTAAAAAGTTCCTCCTCTTTTTTTGAACACACCTCGTACATCAAGAATTCTTTGACGTACAACATGAAGACGGCATCAATGAAAATTTGGAATCTTCATTTAAAGCAGGTCTAAAAAGTGTAGTTTCTTTTCACAATTTATGCTACAACTTGTGCTGGTTTGAGGTACGGATGACTTAAGATAGAACCAATATTTGAATGGATCGAAGCCAAAGATTGCTATCAACAGATAGAATAGAACCATTTTGCGACCATTCTTCATATAAAGCCCTACTTTGGGAAGCGCTTATTACACAGTACTGTAAATCTGGGCCAATGTTTGCCTTTTTTGTATAAATCAACGCAGTTGTCACAAGATTGTGGATCACAAAAGCTTTCTCATGACACCGTTCTTCTTCTACGAGATAGAAAACAAGTATATTTTCGCTCTGCAGCGTTTCCGCCTAGACCGTTTAGTCTGGTGGGACAATTTTCTAAAATATTTACTTCATATCTACCTCGAGAGCAGTTTTTCATACATTTCTTATATTGCCTTTATATTGATTTATTATTGAAATTATTAATTAGTGATCGGTGAAGACGAGGTATTTTTTCTATAGATATTCAAAAATCATACTTTTACCCCAAATTTTTGTTAATCAAGTGTGTGTGCGTTGTTGGTATTAATCGTAGGATTAATTGTTACTTTAGCTATACTCAATAGAAAATTGCTTTAATTCTCAGTAAGTAGTTGAAGTGAATGAAGGTCAACGGGGAGAGCGTCTTTAGACTAAAGCAATTTTATACTTAATGAATACAAAACATGATCGTTGGATTAGAAAAACAATATTTTCAAAAATCACCTTTTACTTAAAGCATTATATAGACGTTTAGATATGTTTATTATTTATTATGTCTGTCTCACTTGCTACTTGGTGGTATGTTGTTGTTGTTGTTAACACCGTTTGGTGAAATTTTCTCAAGTCTTTATGAAATCCTAAGGACTACTAAGGATTTAAAAAACGCATTCTGCTGCTAACGTTAGTTCAATAAAATTGGATAACTAAGTTGCTTTTCTTAAAAAACTTCCTTCTGCCGAATAAATAAATGTTTAATTCAAACATATTTATATATAATTAATATTGATATTTTTAAAGATTTTTTTTTTTTTTGATTACATTTAAGTTTCATTTTCATTTTCATTGTGAACGCGAAACACACTTCAATTGCAATAATAACCGACGGTTTCAAAAATGCAACAAACCAACGAATGACGAATAACTCTACGAAAAAGTTTATAAAATATATTTGAAAGTGTTTCAACAAACGACTGCAACACTGCACTAAGATCACCGCGAAACAACTAAACACAACAGAAAATGTTTAAATGTTAGTTTAGTAACAATCACAAAGAAATGATAAAATAATAAGAAAATGTACAGAAAAAACATCATTTTTGATGAACACGAGACTGACAAATTATTATTAAACATCGTATTCTTCTTGTTATTGTGAATGTGATTGTGATGTGATGAACGTTCGTTGTTCGTTTGCATGTATGTTCGCAACGAGCCAAAAGGAAGAGCAAAAACGATACATGAGGTGTTTTTCGTATATCTACACCGACAGTGTAAAGTAAAAAGATTAACACGCACACGCAACACACATAACACACACACTCGCGCGCGCGCAACCACCGTAAAGTAAGCAAAGCAAAAATGAAGAAAACTAGAGTCGACTCGTGAATGCCCAACGCACTATGTGATTAACAATAATGACATTGACAGGACCCAGAGCATTAGTTAGTCCATTGGGAAAGAATTGTTTTTCGCTATTCTAAAGATAAAGCAAGCACGACATATAAAACTTTGTTAGGGTCCTTTCAAAAAGCTGTGAATGTATCCAATATACATACACATTCGCAAGTGAGATGTCTGTCAGATATTATTAGAAACATATCTGTCATCATATTCCCCTTAGGGAAAATTTAGGGAGAAAAAGCATAACACCGCCTCAGAAATTTCGACTAAATTTTATGCACAATTCTTAAAATAATTCCAAAAACTATATTACATTTGACTTTAAATCGGTGTCTGATACACAAGTTGTAGTTATCCCGGGCGCCCTTTTCGCCTTTCCTCATAGTTAAATTAAAAGCACTTCACCTCATATTATTAGCCATAATATGGCTGCACGCAAGGAAAGCAATGATAAGAAAAAGAATATTGGCCGCTTAATATATAACCAATTGGTAAACAAGATTTACCCTTCTTCAATGGTGGCTTCCAACAATAAGAGGACCGCTGTATTCCCTTTTACACTTTATCCGTGGAGCTAACGCAAAGTTCTAAGGACCGTTTACCAGGGTTCCATTTCAATTCAAGTGCAATAAAAAACGGACAAGAAAGAGACGGATGGACGGACGTATACAAAGCAAATTTTTACTCAAGCACCTCTCCGTAGGTATGCTTTTCTTTGCTGTACTTGTGGCCAAAATTGAATTTTTTAATTTATAAAATCTTAAGCCGTCAAAAACAAGGCAACACAAGGCCCACACGAACATTTGCTTATTGCCTGCCGATTGGCTGTAGAGTGTTACAAATAAAACAAAACAATTAATACACCCAAGTGATCACAAGACTCCAATGTTAACTAAAAAAGACTCGTACGTATTGTATGTACACCTGCACTCAACCAAACGTTATGGCCAGCCAAGTGTTTGTTTGTGTTTACTAAACTGCTTTACAAGACGCTGTGCATGTATAGGTTTCGTTGGTCTGAATTACATCAGTGTTTGTTAAGTTGATTTTGGTGGTGGTGCTGGTGGCAATGGTAGCGATGGTAGTGGTAGGTAGTATTTGCTAAGCGTAACTAATGGTTGAAGGGAAAAGGAAAGCAAATAAACGCAAGGTGTTAGAATGAGAAATTGATTTTTAACACAAAATCCTAAAAGTAAAAAGATGGTCGAGGTCTGGCATAAAAAAAAAAACAAAAAAAGATTCAGCACCGATCTGTGACAAAATATATAAAGATTTCACAAGAAGAAGAAAATCGAAGACCTTACACTTGTATATATATATATATATATATATATATATATACATAGATAGGGGATTAAATGAAGTACTTGTCATCTTTACAATCACTTGATGCATTAGAGTTTTGCTTAATGTTTGCCTTGGGGAAAATTATCTAAAACGTTTCATTTCTTCATTCATGAATCGGTGAATTCATGCAATTGTAATAACAGAACATTGCACACCCCTTCAAGTGGGCTTAATTATTATGCTATTATTATTAATGATTATTATTTATGCAATTGAACAATTTAAACGCACACATGCACATACAAACACACAGTTAAACTCAAGTGCACGGCCATATACCCGGTGCGGTGCCTTTACTGCGATCTCTGTCTCTCTCTTTGTAGTGTTGCATGCGTGCTTTGCATTCGATTTTTTTTTTACTTTTGTCTTTATTCATATTATGTCACATGTGCATGTAGTTGCGTTGACATGTTTGAAAAAAAAATTATAGATGTTTTTCCCTAATTATTGTGGAGTGTGCAAAGCTTTTTTCCTCCACTTTTTTTTTTTTTAAGCACAAACTTGATCTTGAATTTTTTATGAAACTTTTCCAATCGGAAAAAAGTAAATTGAAAATGTTTACGCCCACCTAACGTTACGCCACGCTATCTATTCTACTTTGTTCTCCCCATTACCCAAAAGTTGCCGCAAATTAAGTTAGTCATTTCGTTTGCAATCATTAGATGTAAGGGTCAAAGTTCAATTATGAGTAACGTGATGGGCGTGAAAATAAGTTAATGAAAAAGAGTGATGTATATTCTGGTTAACCTGAGCAAGTATAATACTGGTGATCGCCTATGGCTGTGGCCGGACCTTGTTTATCTTAAAAAAAAAATATTGAAAAGTACAAGTGACCGATTTTTTTTTTGTCCTTCTACAGGTAGTGGGCGATCATGAACGAACGTCGAAATTTTGATCGTTCTATCTATCGTAGTTTCTAATTAACGCAACAAAAACAAAAATGCTCCTAGTTTACGTATGTTTTACTGGAGTCACGTCTTTGATCGGTTGAACCTGAACTTGGAACCCGTAACTTGAAGTCGATATCTACATTTCCCCGACAAAGGATATGTTTCGCGCAAGCATTACACAAACGGGCAGACAGACAGAGAGACTGATATACTTAAACGAACTTGAGAATTGGGCAATGATCGAGAATATATATAGTTTATATTGTCCCCACAGTGTCGCTCTGGATATCGCAAACGTTTGGACGAAATAAAATCAGGCTTCTGCAGTCTCCACCTCCTCATTTTTTAAATTGGATGGCTTACACTCATTCAGGGTGCGACTCAAAGTCGCTTCTATGCCTAAGGTCACGAAATATCAAAATATCATATATCGTGGCTTGCATATGGAATTGCAAATGATTTGCCCAGATCTACAATCCTACTTTATAGAGATTAAACAAGGCGGAGAAAACGTTCCTATAGCCACACGCTATGATGTGGTGTATTTTTGAAAGAAGATTATCTCCAACATATTCCTAGGGGGCTTGGTCGATGAAAAGTACAAACAAATGATCATAGATTTCTCGTGCACTAAAAATCGTGTTCCTATCCTATAAATAACACATTCCCAGAAAAAACGATTCTTTCTATTCCTTTCATTCTCGACATAATCAAGCAAAAATTTCGCGTTTGCATTAGCGAAAGATTCGGTTCATTTGGGCATGAATAGAGAGTGAGCACAGGCTCTGAGGAGAAGTGAAGATCGGAGAAAAGATTCATGCCTTTAATGACTAATAGAAGGATTAATTTCCTGCCATTCCCCCTTTAGGCTAAATTTCTAATAAAAGAGCTAATATATCATTTCATGTCTAAATCAATTTTGAGACATGTAGCAGCTATTACCGTGAACCTAAATTGGATAGCAGAACGACTAATATCGAAAAGTGCTGAAACAAGTTTTGAGAGCAACAAGTACAGATTGCCACTACAAGGGAAGGAAACTAACATTCGCATAATATTCTAACATATGTTTCTAAATCAAATGACGGTAGCGAAGAGTCCCTGAGCCCAAATTCGGAAGTAACCGTACGGATTGGCCCTACAATGATTAAGAGAAGATCGCACATCCTAATAATATTCTAAGATCTGCTTCTAAATCAATGCAGAGACTCACTTGTGATGAGCCCAAGACAGGCAGGAAACAAAAAACGCTGTTTATACAAAGACATTGGGAAAAAATCGAGGCATCCATTCATTCACTCTACGTACACGATGCTCTGTTGACACGTTAAGGACTATATGAGCAGCTATGTGCCACTTTTTTCCTGGATGCTCAACCATTCAACCATTTCTACAGACAGAACATCTAAGCAATAAACGTTTTACATTTCGCTATGGCTGACCCTTTCGAAGATATTAACGTTAGCAAAAAAGTAAAATAAAATTCTTATACGGATATGGTAACTGTGTTAAGAGATTAACATTGAAAAAGATTAAAAAAAAAAAGTTAGCAAACAATAGTGTTTTGCTTTCCACTGTAATTGTTACTAAATATTGCTACTGACTGACGATATAATGTGTGTGTGTGTGTGTGTGTGTGTGTGTGTACGCATTTAGTCTTATACGCAGTTAAGCTGCAAATGTCATGTAAATGGGTGTCATTAAGAAGTACCTGTCAAAGTCACGAAGCCGCATAATGATTTCTTGCGGTATTTCTGAAATCATTTTACACACATGCGCACAGGTAAAAATACGCACAATAAGTGCGAAAAACAAAAAGCCAAATGCCTGCACACACACACACGCACCCAGATATTGAACACACTAAAGCAAAGACAAAAGCAAACTAAGAAATAAAAAAAAACGAAGAAAACACAAGAGAAAAGAAACAAAGCAAACAGTCATAAAGTCAGTAGCCAACGCATAAGTAATTATCCATGGAAAGGAGAAAGAAAAGAATGCATAAAACGCGATCTATACGAGAAGGCGAGGAAAGACAAAAAACATACGACAATAAGATCTCTAAAATATGCTACAAATGGTTGCATACACATACATATATATATATATATATATATATATATGTATACACATGACTTAAAACAAAAAGAGAGATTAAGAGAAGCACTTGCTGTGCTGGATATACCCGATGCCAATACCGATACCTATACCGATGCCGATGCGGTTAGTATCATATGTTACGCTGGATGAATAATGCTTATGATGTTTATGATCCTTTCAAGTAAAATACTGTTTAATGCCTGAACAACAAAATCGCAAAATTTAAGGAAAGAGAAGTCGTGGGAGATTAAACCGTTTGATCTTTAAAATGTTTAGCTGGAAAATCCTTTAATGATTGTTGATCTTTACCTTCCTTTTTTTTTACTTTACTTAGAAAGCGAGTTATTCTTAAAAAAAAAAAAAAAAAAAAAATACCGTTATCTGCAATGGCGAAAAAAGGCAAAGGATGTTATTATATAGAAAGGCATTTATTTGATATCAGCATAGGAAGGAAGCCAAGTAAGCAAGCAACGGCGCCAGCCATTCAAGCTCCAAAAGAATGTTTGTTTTTTTTGTTTATTTATCACAACCAACAATAAGTCTGACTGCAAAAAGAAAAATTTCATTCATATTTTCTTAGCAGCAGTGCAAATGTGTAACGCTTAAGGCTATACTTAGGTTGGAATTTCCTTAAAGAACATCAGATATATAATCTCACACAATTCACATGATTTTTGTCTGGCTTTCACAAGAGGAAGAACGTTGGCATTTTTACTATAATTGTTTAACCCTTTCCCTTTGCATCCGATGGTGCAAAGTGGTGGGCTCTGTTTTTACTCGGCTGGCTGGTCGGTGCATTCATTCATTCATTCACTAAGTTCGTCTACCAGCCATTGTCTGCTAATGTGTTTGTGTGTAATTAAATCTCAATTTAGTTGCTTTTGGTTTTTTTTCCCTTTTGCATTTAAAGAAAAACCCTTTAGATTATCCAGTACAACCTGGCTGGCTGACTGGCTTACGTTGCCGGTCATACGTAATCTGGTGTTTGGTTTTTATAATAATAATAATAATAATAATAATAAAGAAAAAAAATTCACTTATATTTTATTTCATTCAATCGTTACTGCCAGTTTGTCCGTCTGTCCTTTCATCTTTTATTCCTATTTAAGAGGGAAACGTTACGTTTTTCTTTTTTTTTGTTTTCTACGTTATGTTGGTTGCAGTGCAATTTACGTTTTTATTAAACAGAAGAAACTTTTAATAATTAAACGTGTTTTTGTTTTTCTTGGCGTTGTTTTTCAGTTGTTGCTGTTTTCTGTGTTGTTTATTTTGCAACATTTAATGAAAGCGATTCAATTAATGTGTATATTAACACTAATGATTTTATTATTCACCGCACCGTCGTACAGAGTGTATGATTAGTTTTTTATTTATTTTTTAATCTTTTTTTAAATAAAAAAAGGAAAAAAAGTTAAAAAAAACAACTAAATATAAATTATGAGAATTCCAGAAAAAAATGTATGAAAAGATTTATTATATATATATATATTTTTTTTTTTCTCTCGCGCAGTAAATTAAATGTTGTATAGCAGCAAATTTGTAATTTGTTGTTTAATTATTTCGAAAGGGTTACGGCCGTCTTCAGAAACAGTAGCGTTTCCAAATGACAGGCAAAATCTAATTAGTTATTAATATATATATGCGATGGATATATACTTGTACGATATGAATGAATCTCTATTAACCGTCTTTAAGCGTTTGTTAAATACTTTACACAAACTTCGTATATCTTATCGTCGAACAAGTGTTAAGAAATTGATATTTTATCTGTGAAAATGAAACCTTGACACATTATTCATTAAGTATTAAAAAAGATTGGCAAATCCAAAATGAGATTTCTTCAAAGCATTGCCGTTCTCGATCCACACCTCTCTTTTCTGAATTTTCCCAAAAAAATCTTCCAAATAATGCGCCGCACGAGAATAAACGCAAGCCTTTTATTTGGTTCCCTTTGGTTCCCGCAATGCACTGCAGTGGCCGAGCCGTGTCCACTTTTAAAAGAAGTTTTCAAAGATACTCTTGTCTTTGTCTAATTTCCATATCAAGGACTAGCACTTGAATGTTCCCGTGACAGACGGACAGACGGGCGTGACCAGGTCTATTGCAAAATTTGCACAATGCTAGCGCATCTACTACCTGTTATGCATTGAAAAAATAAGAAAATTTGTGGTGTGCTACAAAGCTTGACTTGGAGTTGCAAACGAAGCAACTTCTACTTTAAGAAAATTTGGTTACATAGCAACAACCAATGGACGCCAATCTCCAACAGATTTGTGCCAAAAAAGCATTTACTGCTAAAATTATAAAATCAATCTTAAAAAAGGGAAAGACATACAGACGTCAATGCAATCAAGCGTCGTCGGAGCATAAATATAAAAGAATCGAGATCAATAAATTTATTTCGTGAACGTATCAAGTCAATGCAATATTTGATGAAATAAACAACAACAACATTCAGTTTTGCTTAAGTAAAACAACATAAGATAATTGGGAAGAAAAAATTTATTTTGAGGGACTGTTGCACTACTCAAGTACTTAATAAAGCTAACAACAACAACAACAACAACACAAAAGACGTGGGGAAACAAAAACGATAAATGGCGTTTAAAGAAATGAATAAAGCAAAAGATTTTCTTAAAAAGTTATAAAATCCGATCAAGATAAGTAGTAAGAAGAAGAAATACCACATTATTGTGTTCGGATTTTTTTTTATCGATTTTGTACTTACTTGATGGTGACCATGATGGAAACCGCCCGTCGATGACGGTTGACGATGGAATGCACTATTTACGCCGCCATAATTTTGTGATCCCGTCGTCGTGCCAGTTGCACGATGGTGATGATGATGATGATGGTGATGATGTGGGTGATGAGCGTGCGGATGCGGATGGTGATGCGGTGCAAACGGTGTAGACGAATGTAACATCATATCCAGATCGGCTAGTTCCTCTTTTGCTTCGTCATCTAAATCAAACAATGGCGATGGCAATGAATCGACTTCAGATTGTGTTAGATCGTATTCGTCGTCGTCGTCGTTGTCGTCGTCGCCGTCCTCTTCAACTTTGCCTTTGTTCTTAGTGCTTGCTTCACTTTCTGTTTTATTATTGTTGTTTTTCTTATTTTTTTGGCTGACTTCAATACTTTTTTCCTTTTTCACATCAACTTCGCTTTTAATCGTTTTCAATGTGGTTGTTGTTGTTGTTTTTGTTTTTGATTTAAACGCGGAATTATTATTGTTGTTGGTTAACTCGTCATTATTATGCTGCTCAATATCTTTTTCAGATTTCAATTTTATAGAATTTTGATTATTAACAATGGCAGCGGCCGCAGCTGAAGTACTCGCACCGTTGCTATTTTCGTTAATCTATATTTAAAAGTGAAATTATTAAACACAATAAATTTGAAGGTTTTTTCTAGACAAGCACAAAAAAAATATATACAATTGACTTACCTCACCGGTCTCTCCGGCCAATTCGGCAAATTGTATAACGTCGTTAAGTATCTCGTCCAAAGGCAATCGTATATATTCACCTGAAAAATAAAGAAAATGTCAAATTACTCCGTCTAGGCTAGAAAAGAGATGCTGCTTATCGATTGCGTTGCGCAGATGGTAAAGCGAGACCACTCACTATAGGACTTGAATTGCAAGGAAAATAGAAGAGAACTAGAAAAAGGTGCTGTTAGATCATGAAAGGATACAGAGAGGATATTAAGTTGGGAGCAATTTCGATTGAAGCAGTAAACATCAAGAAATAGAATTCCTGTTTCTATGGGAGACCGAAACGAAAGAGAAGGTTTTAATAAAAAAAAGATGCTAAAAACTTTGAAAGTAAAACACGTTGCATGGTTGGACAGGTACTTGGACTTTGCTTTAAAGCGAATCTTTCTCGAAAACCCTTTATTAGTGAGAGGCGTGTTCTTTGCCTATCGATGCTCGTCCAATCTTAGACGATCTGGCTTCGAAACAAGTATTGATTGGGAGGCTACACAAGTTATGAATGAAAGTTCAGTGGTTTTTTGTTTTTTATTAACTGCTATGAGAACGTTTATGGCCGATAAGTGTCTTCTCTTTCCTAAGCTGAGCAGAGATTCGGTTAGATTCGGTTCTTCCATCACACCCATCACTTGAAATCGAGTTCCTGACATCGAACGCTTGTTCTCACACTCACACAGACAAAAATTGTTGATTTGTTTTGCAAATTTACTTAGCTGATAAGAAAAATTGAATCTATTGCTTTGACTAATCTAAGCAAGCACTCACTCATGCATGTACCATCTCCCGTATTATAAATATTCCATTGTAATCTTCTAAAGACCAAATAAATCAAATTTATGATTGTTTGCTTTATTCTCGCATACTTGCATCTGCTGCGTTATGCAGAAGCAAAGAAAAGAGCTAACAGAATATGATTACATACATACAAAGCCATGCGAGCTATCGTTAAGTTATTGGTCTAATGGTAACTAGTTGATCTTAATCTAACGGGAATGAAAAGAAAACTAAAATCAAGTTTAATTTCCTAAATCAAGTGCAATTGTACGTTCGCTAGTATTGCAGATGCGCACAGCTGTTCTCTTGACGTTGCGCGAATGCATAGACTGTGAACATTTCATTAACATTCTTATAGTTATTACGCTGAGAACAGAGAGTGAAACAAAGATCAACCTCAGGGGAGTGATCAATAAATATATAATTCTTAAATATTTACAAACATTGAAACACATTTACAATAAATATATATATTCATCGAAGACGAATAGAGAAAAAAATGCTCTTTGCATTATAATTACAATAAAATTGGCCGTCACTTTTATTACAGTATTAGGTTAGCGGAAAAGTTTTGCTTTATAAAAAATTACTGAAAAACACTATTAAGTAAAAGTAATGCTATGCTCATCGAATGTTGTCGAAACATTGTTTACTGCTCTTTCAAATTTTTATGAAATGTAAATCATATTCTCGGACGATAACATAATATTTAATATTATTTCATGATCAGATAACAACACTTAGCGGGCTTTTTTTGTCGGCAGATTCCTTGGGTTAGGCGACTAGGAACAACGAACGGTAAGCTTTCATGGCATCACTCTAATATAGTATGTAATACGATTACTTTCCGATTGCTAGCGTAGGTTTTTATCAATAGATCTTTAACCAAGAAGAGGGCCACACGTGCACAGATCCCTAGCCAGTTATAATACAATGCGATGCTAATAAAGTTTTCATCAATGGGACTTTAATACGCATGTGCGCCAGCCACATGCACTTATCTCGCCTGGCTGTAATGGATTAGGGGAGACCTGCACTTTCCGCCATCCCTTTACAAATAAAGCAAGTCTGTGTTTTGTGTAGATGCTCCACACTTATACTGGAATCTGGCAGTCAAGTTATTTAAGACAGCTTCGTATTATATCCAAAAAATATACTGAATACTGAACATATCCTTATAAAAAGACTTGACCCGCTCTATTGGCCGATTCCCCTTCATCATCCGTTGCTTTAAGCGAAACTGAGCAGTTGTCTTCGATATGCTGGGCCTCTTAACGATTTCCACAATTTCAGCAGAGGACCTAAATTGGCCTTGCCTCGTAAACCTCGCAACATAGGTCGCTGACGGTAGAAATTTCTCTTTAACCTAATAATTCATAGATCTTTTGTAGATGTATAGAGTTTTTTTTAGCCTTTAATTGGGAAACAAAATCAAAGTAAAATAAAACAAAAAAAAATCGAAACACCTTGAAATGCATCGAAATCTCTTGATAATTAAAGTTTGTATTTAAATTGTCGAAAACGAATATATGTTCGAATGTAAGCGAAAGATGAAAAATCATTAATTATATAAAAATTATAAGAGCAGAAAAACTAACAAATCATTAATCATAAAATTCTTTATGCTATTGTTCAGAAGAAGTAGAAACATTTGCAGGAAGCAACTGTTGTTCTACACTGAGCTAAGCGGAGCTGCAGGTGATAATTATGAATTCTTTTTAATTTTAATAAGATTTCAAAATAATATTTTGTTTTTTTTTTATTTTTTTTATTTTTACTAAATTAAATTTTCTCAATTTTCTTTATAATAAAAATATTTTTATAAAAGAACAAAATCGTAAAAACAAAAAAAAAAAAAAAATAATTAAGACGACGAGAGAGAGAGAACACAAAAAATGTATATAAAGTAAATAGAAAATCTTGAGAAATTCTTAAGAATTTTACTAAATGAAATAGTGGGCGCTCTGCTACGACTATGACAACGACAACAACAACAGCACCGACGGAAAACATACATATACTGAAACACAGAGGTAGGAAGAAGAAGAAGAAGAAGAAAGAAGCTATCTCTGATCAATACTAACTTGCTCCAGTAGAGTGTATAACAGCACTTGAAAACTTGGGTCAAAATTTTAAATAAACAAAACAATATAAACAACATAAGGCCAAAAAGCAAACCATACGGACATGTTTACTTAAAGCGTTCGGGGTAATACTGCGGACATTAAAACACTAATACCGAGATAATTACATGTTCTGTTGTGTGGGTAAGAAAGAATTCACTCACGGGCCATGTTTACTTTAGAGGTTTCCTTCGTTTCGTTTCTTTTTTTTAACAATGTCGAGCTGTTTTTTTTTCTTTCACTTATATGTAAACGTAATTCGTCGTAAAAATAACAACTGGTTTTTTACGTTTACTTTTAATAATTGTTGTAGTATTTGTGCAATTAAAGGTATTTCAGCCACTTACAATTGCCGTTCAAAGTACTGTACACACAATGCTTGCTTTGCCATCCACACACACACACACACAGCACGTTTGTGTTTATGCCTTTTTGTATTTATGCTTGTGTTATTTTAGGCTAAGCCAACTCTCTACTTTGTTATTTTTTGATACCTTTTTATATATATAAAAAAAAAATAAAATAAATAAATGAATACTTTTTATACATTAAATGTCCATCCACAGATAAGGCTTTTGATATTATTGTTGGTCTTACTTACGTACTCAATGAATATTTGTCACCTGCAATTAAGGGCGTTCTTCATGTCCTACACTCATTGATGTAATAATTGTCTCTCCTCTATGCCTTAATTTAATACTGAATATTAGCGGTCACATAGGTATTTATTATATACTCAACTATGTGACAAGTAAGGATACATTATCGTTTACACTGCCAGACTACTAAGGCTGACAATTTTTCTTCATTGTGTGGACTGGTCTTTTGTTGGGTCGGTCTCTATCTTTGATATGAATATTCATTCAGAGAAGTAATAATTATCTCCTCTTATTGCGTCCATGAAAGATTGGGATTCAATAAAAAAAAAGAGTTCTTACGCAAATGTCATGCAACCTATTCAGAGCGGGCGCGAAGGAGTTTTTCTTTTATTATTCCATCAACACAGGTTAGTGTCAACGCTGGCAGCGCTGACAGGAAAGCCGATTTACTCAGGCCGTTAGGACGCTGCATATGTATATGCATGGAGCTAAACTAGTGTGCATTGAAGATATGAAAAATCTTACACTTGCCGCCATTACAAACAATTATCTTGAAAAGCTGTTCGGATTCGGAGAAAGTCTTCCTTGTTAACCCTTCTGTTCAAAAATGGAATAAATATATAATTACAACTGGAAGAGTGGAGAGGAGTTGGCAAATGTTCTAAAAAGTCGATTTCACGAGGATAAGCGTACACCTTTGTACCACTGAACTCTGTTGTTGTTTCTACACGCTAAGAGGGTTCAGATTCCACAAAGCCTCTGCTACTTAAAAATTTATATAAATAAATTTCAAAATGAGGTAACAAGTAAAAGTACCAGTGACCAGTCATATTTTTATATAATATTGACTAATGTCGTCTCTTATGTCACCTTATGTTTCTATGTTTGCCAAGGTTAGCTTCCGAATCTAGAAAAACACCCCGGGATATATTTGACATTATTTATACAAAGCGGACGTTGGGGGTCTGAAAGAGGTCAGCCATGTTTCATGCATCAATGAATATTTTGCAGTTACTCAAATAATTGTCGCAATGTTCCTAACAATCCAAAATATCCAAAATAATCCCATTATCGGCAGCAAAATTATTATTATTGGATGCAATTGGATAAGTCAGGGTAGTCGGAAACATTGCAAACAGAGTCTTGCGAGCACACACTTGACATAACCAGCGAAGAAATAGCTTTTTTAAAGCTAGGGAACCAGCCTTAAGTTGGCAGGATGGAAATACGGATGTAGATTAAGTATAGAATAATCCATAGTCTTATGATGGTAACAGCCTTTAAACAAAATGTGTCCATACGTGTCATGAAGTTCCGAGCATTAGTTTACAAATTACACTTTTGCGAATCAGCCCGCACGAAGCCAAAAGCAGATTTAATATTTAATGAACCTACTTCCGTAGAGACTTCGCCTTCAATAAGCTTCTTAATTCCAGTGAGTCGGTGCGGCATGTTGTGCTCTTTCCGAAAACTAAGTTTCATTAGTTTCACAGAAGTTTACTGTTTCGAATTATAACCACTTTCTCTTCTCAATCGATCTAAGCTTGTCTGTCCACCTGTCCGTTGTGCTTTCTTGCTTTCAAAGTCTACACGGCAGCAATTCTGATGAAGCGACGGTACAGCGACACTTTTAAAATCGCGGCATTTCCATAAAAGGTCTTGAAGCTCTTATATGAATAATTTATTTTTTAATTTTATTTCAAAAATAGGAATGTTTTTAAGCTATAAATTTGCTTTCCTGCCGGTACATCCGATCATGCTGAAATTTTGTACACTCCTTTGCTTTTGAAGACAAAGCGGTCAATTTTTTTGTAGCCGTTGATCTTTTCCTTAGGCCTTCAGATTACTATCAAATAAGAGGGTTTGCGGCAAGCTAAGTGCGCTAGTTTTAAATTAAACATGGCGAACGTTGCAACGTGATCCATTTGAGTTTTTCTTAATACTTCTATCTGCTCTTTTAAAAAAGGGATAGCTGTATGTTGGGCGCACTGAGTAACTTGGCTGGTATATATATATTCTTTCAGTTCGATAAATAGATTTCGTCCGTTCGTTTGTTCTTATAAGGCTTCTAAACCCTCCCCCAAATCTCCCGAACTAGCTAGCTCAGCAATGACACACGCGTCCATCTCTATAATCTCCGATCCTCTTCAAGTTGCACTTAAGAGTAGCCCCGCAAGTAAAAAAGTCAGTAGTTCGATATTCAGACAGACAGGGCAGTTTCTTACGGACACTTAGCCGTTATACAAAGCATGTCAAAATGTTTGCTGTGTCCAAAAGAAATCCTCATGGAGTCAACATAGTTTTATGTGTTCCTGATCAATATATAAGTTAGAAAAGATCTGGTGGTCATGACCATCTTACCCATCTTTTTACAAACCTACGATCGGTCACAAAATATATTCGAAATTCCTGCACACGTGATATTCTGAGAAATGGACCAAATGACTCAAGTGACAAACAAGCGTGGAGTAAAACCTAGAACCTGTTTTCCAGATTATTTTGCTCACATCCACTGTACATTTGCATACAACTATAAAAAATTTCCAAGTACACCAACCTATCTAAGAGATCTAAGATTAAGATTTCAAGCTGATTACTTAAGACGGTTACGATTTTTGAAAATTTCTCAAGCTTGGAAGATAATTTGTAGGCTCAATTCTTATTATTATTCGCTGTTAGTATATTATGCCTATACAGTAGGTCTATACACCACAAGGAAAATTTACGATCCTTTTTATTTCAATATCAACCAAGTGAGTATCAACTCATGTATGCCTTGAGAGTAAAATTAGCAAGACAAGCTGCTTTAGGAGTTTTATGGCATCAGGAAAGAATAAAAAATGCTACGGCACGACCCTTGAGAGTAAAATTAGCAAGAGAAGCCACTTCATCAGCATTACGGTATCAGGAAAGATCAAAAAATGCTATGACGCGACCCAATTAATGGAAATAAATGCCGTCCTCGCTTTATTCATCCTAACCTAACTAATTGGCCCGAGAAATGGTAAAATCTGTCAACATGCCTCCATCCTAGTCATTACTTTGACTTCAACGCGATTTAGGTGGACGGAAGAAAGACAATATATGAAAAAAATCCCTAAGACTGACTAACTTAAGATTTCAGATCTTATTACAATCCGGCCATGCTTTCCGTTATCAAGTAAAAGACTCCTAAAAAGTGGAAAAATAATCGAATAATCGATTTTCTGAGTGATCTGCCTTATGGTGGTAAAGGAATGTTTTCATATTTTTTGTTGTTCCTATGGAAATTATTCTACATTTTCATAACGAAGTGTCTTACTTATTAAAAAGCGAATTAATTTGTAAGCTGTTTTTTTTACCTTAATCTCTTGAACTTTTTCCCCACTTCGGAGCTCAACGATTTGCTTAATTTACAAACTTTAGTTGGATTTAATTCCAAATAAAACAGTTTTACTGCACTACTGACTGGTGCTGTGTAAACCGACCAATTTTTTCTTCAGTTTCTTTCTTCTTAGAAGACAGCTTTCGTCACTAATTATGTAAAATATTTCACTTTTTGCTCGGCTTTTTCGCATTCATCTATTTTTCCCATTCTCACTTTACACATTCACATAATATTTTCGTTGTTTTCAATTTTATTTATTTTTTTTTTCAATTTTTATTTTCAAATTCACTTAAATATGAAAACTTTATCATTATTTTGTTCAATTATTCTATAATTTTTACATCACATAACCATAATAACACACAAGAAAGAAATTGTTTAGTTTCAAGCCTTTGATGAGAGATCAGGTTAATAACACTCAAATCAATTTAACTCATTTCTGATAATTTGTTGTTGATCTGCTCCTTTCTTTTGAAATGATTTATAAT
The DNA here is from genome assembly GCA_001077435.1 of Glossina morsitans morsitans. NCBI lineage: Eukaryota > Metazoa > Arthropoda > Insecta > Diptera > Glossinidae > Glossina > Glossina morsitans. The sequence continues at coordinate 60,010 of CCAG010012087.1, forward strand.
ATAAATGAAATAAAAGAAAAATTGTGCCGCTTTTGTATGAGACGCGTCCATAACCGCCGAACGTATGTTTAAGTATAAAAATTCAAATACATTCGATTCTAAATTATTGGGCCGAACCAAAACAAATGGCTGCCGATATAATTTTCAAGATTATCGTATAATGTTGACTTGAGATACACAAAAACAACACAGCACACAAGCACAGCAGTTAAACTAGCTTAGCTTATATGGATATGTACTTGCATTATACTCATACAACTATCCCATCCATCCATCCATCCTCAGCCAAAGTGTACAATCACAATTTTATTAAAGCCTCTTTTTTAAATGGTACATAGGAGTGAATATATATAAGAATTCTATACTGCAATAGCAATAGCAATAGCAGCAGCACCAGCAGCAGCAGCAACAGTAGTAGTAGTAGTAGTAGTAGCAGCAACAGGAGGAGGAAAGAGAACTGGTGCTCAGGCGCATTAAACACAAAACAAATACAATGATACTTTTACACACAGCACACATCATTGAACTAAAGGCGGAGCTAAAACTTACTACAGATAGTTGTGTGTGGCTGTGGAATAATGCCTGCGCTTGAGTTGATTGTTTGTTTGTATTTTCGGTTCATTCGCACCATTTGTTAACTTTTCTGGTTTACTGCCATTGTTGTTGTTGTTGCGTTTGCTTTCTTTTTCTATATATATATACATACATATTTGTGTGTGTATGTATATTTGTGTATTAAGTAAAGTGGTATAGTGTTTTTCGTTCATTTTCAATATGGTCGCTAATACTGTGAGGAGTTGATTTCTTTTTTTTGTGTTTTTTCTTTAAACAGGTTTTCCATCTCTTTTCTGGTTTCCACACTTGAAATAATTGTTTTTTTTTGGAGCATGAAATTTTAAATGGAAAAACTGTATCAAACAACTTAAATTAGATTCTAGAATATTTGATGGGGCGGCTGCCCGGCTTTAGATTAAAAAGCATATTTTTACTTGAAGTTGAAAATAATTTAATTATAAAAGTATTTCAACATTTTATTACTTGATGTGATGATGCTATCGGCGAAGACGTGAAAGATAAAAAGCAAAAAATATTAAAGACAAATTTGCTCTGCTTGCTATATAGGCAACTGACCATAGAATGGATGGATTGGAAAATGAGTCACATATATATTGTTCTAAGAGTTGAATACTGCACGCGAAGATTTATTTTAGCTTTGCTAAAATCAGCAGCAGCAGCACCAGCAGTTTTTGGCTTTGAGAAATAAACGATGGACTATATAGTTAAGCTGAATATGTAACGCGGAAAGCGCGAAAAAGAAATGTAATCTCGCAAAGACTACAACTAACTGACACACCACTTATAGAGAATACTGAAAATATTTTCGTACATCCGAACAAATTTTTAATATAAAGAAAAAGTACTGTTGATCGAGTTTTCTTTTACACGGTGGCTGTGTAATTCTAAAATCTCGTATCATTCCCTTGGTCTTGCGATTGTGAATTCAATCGGCATTTGAAAAATCCTCAGTTTTGAAGAAAAAAATTGCTTACCCCATCCATTGCTTTCATTAAATATTAATTCTTAAGAAAAGCAAACTCGTTGTCATTGAGTGAAAAAAAAGTATTTTTCCTTAAGGGGAAGTTGTTTACAGTTCCCAACATTATGTTAGTTACTTTTTAGCAACGTTACTGTCTATATCCTTCCCGTCTGTCTCTAGAAAGCTATTAACTAACTGCATTAAATTTTAAGTCAACCCGAAAGGGCCACTTTAGGACGATTGGAGGCGTATGGGACCGATGTAGATGTCTTTGTTGAGCTATCTAGTTTGTGAGATGTGGGATGGGTTCTATATTTACCCTCCTTAGACTGTTACAACTAAAAGAACACAGCACGGACGTAATCTAACATACCCAACGGGCATCCCTTTTGCCCCTGGGCTTTTCTATACCCGTTCTGTATATGCGGGATACAAGATTATCGCAGTTCATACAGGGACATTGCAGGGAATTGACGGTCATTTGTCCCTTTGCCCAACAATAGGTCAGACATTGTCATTTAACGAGAAGTCTTATTGAATCGCTATAAACTGCCACAGCGAACTTCACTTTCTTCGCGGTTTTCGACTACAGCGCATATTCTGTGATATTATATCATATAACATCATAAGCATGTACGCACTAAAATGATAGTGAACCGCGGATTGTCATTCGCACTTAGCTGCTAGAGTCGAAATTTTCATTTCTTCAAAGGAGACAAATTTGAGCATACGCCGTTGCTAGTTCAAAGGGCGGCTCCAAAACAATACGAGTTAGAAATCATTTGGAAAACCAATGTGGCGTGACCGGTTTGAAACCCGCCCCCTTTCCAAACGACATTTAAATGATGTCAATAAGCTGCTAGACGACGAATTTTGGGCACCAAAATTTTTGCTTTAACGGCAGGATGCTCAACGATGGACATCGAAAGCTGCTCTAATCGTCTTTAACGTTTTCTCACTTAAAAACACCAAGGACGGTGCTTCGTCCAAATGTCCTAAAGCCGAAACCCATATTTAATCCTATTAATTGGATGCAAGGACCATTGTCATTTTTTGGATGAACGTAAATCTAGATATCGGTTAGATAAGCCCGTTCAATTTAAATACACTATTTTTTTCTACTTATCTTAAAGTCATAATGCGATTTGTATTTCACTAAAAACTAGACACAGCCGACTTTTAAACCAGTCTTCGGAAATTATCCACTGGGGTCAGGACAGATATATAATCACTTCTAATACAATCAACAAGTCCTGGAACGAACAAAAACAAGAAATCTATTTTTAAGGAACCTAAACATTCGAACTGCGTCTGTTAAAAAATTTCTTTCCAGTTCTTTCCAGTTTCAATGGTTTTAGTGACGCTCTACTTTTCTGTGTGAACAACGAAAATATTAAAATCATAATTTTCTTTATAGAGATGACGGAATGATGACAACAGGAATGTGGGTTTTCTTTTTTTTGAAAGAAGAATTAGATCGTGCACGAAAGGGCGAATGTGCAGTCGAATGTTGTTGGCAGTCTAGCAAAAAATTAAGGAACATCTTTATAACTTTATAATACGATTTTGTATTAAGGACAAGAGCTGTAGTTAGAACTTCAACTGTTATTTTGCATTTTTCCAGCTCGCATGGCCGAAATTCTCTCAGCTAAAGCGGAGAATAAATGAGATATTGAAGAAGAAGAAGAATTTTTCTACAGTTTTCTCTAAAATATTCTTAAAGGAAGACGAACAACAGGAAACTATAAAAGCATTATTTCTCAGTTAGAAAAGTGAAAATTTTTGTTTATTAAACTGTCTGTTAAACAGTGTTAATTACATCGTTAACCCGTAAGTTTTGAAAAATATTCAAAAACAAAGATGAGTATTGGAAAAATTTTCAATGTAATGATGAATTTGAAGAAATATCATCATAACAAAGATAACAGCAATAGAAATTAGCGCAATATGATAACGATGACAGTTAAAATATTTGATCTAAATAATATCAGTCGGTTGAATGAACTGAATAAGAAGACAACACGTTACAACAGCACTTGCAATTATATTATTTGAGCCTGTATGGGAGATACATATGCAAATTTGTGGATAATTGATAGGTAGTAGGGTAAGTAGTACTGGTAGTAAGAGCAGTAGTAGTAGTAGTGGTAGGTAGGAATAGGAGTTGTGGATGTAGGTGAATATGTCTGGCATTTATTTCTCAAATCGCTTAGTAATTCGTTATTGATTGCTTAGAGGTGTGTGTGTGTGTGTGTGTGTGTGTTAAGACCAACGGAGTGACTGACCTAAAACTAATAATGACTGCATGACTGGCTGTGGCTGGCTGGCTGGCTGGCTGTACAGGTTTTACAGACTGACTTTTCAAAATTTTTCTAAACTGAAGCAATACATGTGTGTAAACTGGTCAATCAACCGCCACTGCCGGTGGCTGCCGATGCCGCTGTTGCTCAGAATACATAGAAATATTGAATAAGCAATTTACGCAAGTTCATTGTTGACAACAGCTACAATGCACGCACATACACACACTTTTATAGTAACATTCATTCGTCGAGAATACGTCATCATTGTCTCAGCAAAAATCATCACCAATACTACACACTAACACATTAGCATCATTATCATCATCATCATCATCACAAGCACACACACATCATCAGTCTCAATTATAACAATCGCATCGCATCGAGTTATTCTATAATCGCTTACATAGTTGCATGTAAACATTTTATTTAAAATAAATACGACTAATAAATAATAATTTTTGTGAAAATTGAAAGAAGGCAAATATATGTTAGACGACGGGAGGGAGGAGCTGCACAACATTTTGGGACTGGAAGCAGACAGGCAACAATAATGAGCCAGCATAAATTGAACCATAAGAGAACAGCTGTTGTTGTTGTTATTATTGCATTCGTATTGTTATGAGAAATAGATTATAAATTCCAATGGATTTAAGGAATGTTCTCGAAACTCATTGAGCAGCACAGATCTGTAACGATGGATGACATAACTAATTGCTGATAACACAAAGTTATTTTATTACAAATCACTTTGACTTTCTCCGTTCCTTTTCGAATTCCTATGATTTGCTTATATATATTATATATAATATATATACGCATGTGTATGTGTTTACACTTTACAAGCACAAAATTCTGGTTGAATACAAATATCCCAGCATTCATTTACTATGGACATTTTCTACTCTGAATTTTCGCATTGCAAATGGACCAACTCTTCATATAAGTATAGCGCAAGAAAAAATTATACCCTCCATAGCATTTGGAATATGCATTCCTTCGATGACCAGAAAACGGCTTTGCGGTTTTTGGGTAAAGGCAGAGATTTTCTTCTTTCACTAAATTCTAGATCGTCCTCAGACATGCCGCATCGGATATCTTGCAAATTTGCCATCTACATGCACGCATGCCAAGTTGTTAGCAGTTGCAGATGAACTTAAGGGCAAACAAGTTTCAAGTCTATCTGTAGTGGTGAAAGTGGTTTGATGCTGCGTTAGACGCATATTGACCTAAAATGTGCTTCGAAATCCGCAGATTGAGAGCCGGACAGACGGACGAACACTGTCATATTGACTCGTGTCTCATCTCCAAGCTGATTTACCGCCCACGCTTGCATACGCTACAAGTATTTTTATTATTACAAAATCTCCATAGAGTGACTAGAGTGGAAGCAAAATTTCATATGTTTTCTAAGGTGAACTTTTCATGGTTTACCAAAAAGAAATGTTTTTAAAGTTTTTTCAGGTTTATTTAATGGAAGCTATTCCGTTCATTTATTTCACCTTTTGTTTGATCTTATTTATGCACAAGTTATTGACTTGAATCGATTTATCGGCGGATTTTGGTTTCCTTTATTCTCTCTCTCTCCTTGGTTCACTTAACTTTTATAATATTTTCATAATCGTTTCTCATTTCATGTTTCCCCCGTCCCAGTAAACCATTCGTTCAACCGAAATTATTATACTATTTTCGTGTGTCTGGGTGTGTGTATTAGTCGTACATATGCACCATCTTTTTATCTTTCTTCATATCGCCTCGCATTGTATAAAATGGCCAATATTTTGGTTTACATAGCTGTTCGCGCCATACTGCTGCAATTAAATATTGAAATGAAATAACTTCCACAACAACCCTATAATTTTCATTTTAAGAGCAGACACACACACAACGTTATTGTGAAGAAAAAAAATTTGTTTCTTTTGTTCGAAGCCAATTTGAAATTTATTAAAAGCAAGAGTGTTTTTCATTTAAGAAATGCATGCCCTGCATGGATCTAATCACTCACTCTCGAAACTTATATTATCTAAAATTACAAACTGTTTTCAGTTTAGTACAACAAGTTAGCGGTCCATTGAAAAATATTGTTCCGACATTCAATTGTTCTTAACATTCAATTGTCATTTACTCTACAACGATCTCAGTAGAGATGAACGAAGTTCACAGTCCGACATCATACAGGTATTAGTGATAAAAGCTAAGTAGTTACTATAGCGGACAAAAAAAGTGGTCCGATATTGAAACATTTTTAATAGCGTTCGTCCTTGGACCAAGACCAAGATGTCTTTACACCACATTTCATCGGAACACTTAGAAATTGCAATCGGCAGGCTTAACACAAGACTACATGGACAAGTGGACAGACAGACAACTTTGGTCGATTTAGAAAGTGCTTTGAATCGATCGGTAAAATAAAGTCTTTCCTAATATCGCATAGATTTCTATCAACTTAATACACCCTTTTATCACAACTAGGGTATAAAAAAGAAAAATAATATATGCGAGCACGATATCACGAAGATCCAATTTTATCGTAACGTTGCTTCTGAGTGCAATGATTGGACAAAGGTATTGAAACATGGATTTCGATGAAATTAATAAATCTTTGGAGGAAAACTGAGAAAACATTAATACTATTATCCGTCATACATTTAATTCTATTTATCTAATAAGTAGAAATGACTAATAGTTCTGTAAATCCTGTTTACATAGCGATCTACGTCAACCTTGCCTTCCGCAGGGCTTCCTACTTGTATCGAATTTTCTATCCGTTTTCCGTTTGCCACCGCTGACGATGATCAATATGCCGTAGGTCATAAGTCGTTTGCGGTTCCTCCGAAGAAAACAGTAGTCTCTTATCAAACGATTCTAACGCTGAGACGACGATACTTTACGTGCGCATCAACTGCGGTCGCTTTGAAAACTTTATATTAGCTGGTTGAGTTAATTATGACCATTTTTATACTCACCACCGAAGGATGAGGGGTATATTCATTTTGTAAAAACGTTTGCAACGTCCAAAAGGAAGCATCAGCAACCCCTCAAAATATATGTATATTCTTGAGCTAAATCGATTTAAGCATTTCCATCTGTCCGTCTGTATAATGTCTGTTGTTGTAAACATTCTCAGTTCTTCAGTTTCAAATTTGGAATGCATCTAAACATGTTCGTCTGTCCATTTGTCCAACTGTATAGTATTTTTTATTTTGAAAATAGAACAAATCAGCCACGCCCACTCCATATTATAGAGCATGAAAGTTTTGTTCTTTGACCTATTTTGCCTTTTTTAGGGTAGCGGTGATGGGTATAAAAGATTCGGTCACGAACGACTTGTGCAGCCTAATAACAGAGACGGGGAATGACAATTTCATCATCCGATAAACTTGAAAACGAATATATTTTAATTGAACTGATCAGAGGGGATTGGCCAGCAAATGGTTTACAAAAGCTCACAGGCTCTCTCTTCTTTCGCTGTTTTCTTTCTTCAATGAGGGTAAATACTGACCTTGAAACGCATATAAACGAAAGCACTTAAAATAATTCCCGCATTGGAAATGTATATTAAGGTTATTGTAAAAAAAAATTCTTTAATTATTTATTCATAAGTGCGTCTAAAGTACTTATTTCATGTCCATTGATATTGAAAAGCAAGGAAACTTAATATTATTCGAGTAAAGTTTCTATAAAAATAAAAAAAAACAAAAACGAAAAAATAGCCAAAATATGGATTATTGTATATATACATATATATAATTTTTTTATTTCATTTTCGTTTCATTTTATCAGAAGCATAGCACAGTTGCTGTTAAAACATGATAGCTCAGCGGGTCTATGACGTTTTATATGCAATATATATGCGTATATAAATGTATATCGTTATTATTGTATAGTGAGACCCTTCTTAGTTTAAGCCTATAACAGTAACTTTGAGAAATGATCAGAGCATGATTTGCCAAAAATGTTTCTGAAACAACAACAAGCGTAGAATAATGTACACATCAGCTATGCGAATGCAAAAGAATATGATACCATTACTTATTGTGGTGCAGTAGTTTTCTTTTTCTGTACACTCTCATGCGTACTTTTATATAAAGAGTCAGTTACACACTTATGTTATGTGTTTAATGCAGAGCAAGTTTTCATTTGTATACTAAGGTTTATATATATATACATATATGTGTGTGTGGCTAAGCTCTGCTCTCATACTCTACTTTACATTTCTTTCCGTAGTTACGTTGTTCACACGAAATACTTGTACTTTTATATAGAGCTAAGAGTAAAGTAATTTTGTCATTTCATGTGGAATACGACTTAACAAATCTTATTAACCATAATAATATATATATATATATATGAATGAAGATCAGATTACCAAACGGCCTTATCTAAGTCTGGTTGTTCCTTCTTTCATATGTTAATGGAGGCTTGGATTAAACCTATGGATTATGTTCGAAAACCGACTGGCTCCGCCTACTACTAACAATCCTAAAAAAAGTTGCCCAAAAAATTGGAAATGGGAATACCAACTATCCTCATGAATATACATATATTTCCTTACGACCTAAAAGAAGCCGACGATCAAACTGAAACTTCTTCGAGCGTGGACTTAAAACCGTTTTTCAAGCTTTGACATCAGGCGATTACACCCTTTTTTTGTGTTTATAGATCTTTCTGACTTTGTATTTATATACCGCCAAATAGGGCATAATTTTGTTTGAAGGTCCGGCTGATCAATATCAAACATTTACTCATAAGACCAGATTCTAAGATGTGTTGTCAAAGTAAAATTCTTTCCTTCAAATTTTCTTAGTCGTTTTAAACGTCTCTAGTTAAAAGTATATTAAGAAAACATTCGAAGCGGTATTTGCCTTGCCTGGTCTATGCAGTGAACACCTAATATTGCACTTTGGGGAAAGAAAGACTTAAACATTCTCGCATACAAAACGGCATTGACCCAAGAGCAGAAGCCAAAAGACCTTGAATCACGGCATAACCTCAATGTTCCCATCACGAAATAATTCTCAGCAAAGGACATTCGATCGAATGTCCTCTGTATCTATAAAGCCGTTTCTATAACACTTCCGTTGAAAGTTGAAGGTTTACAAGGACTACTTCCTCCGCTACCACCAATAATCCTTGCTAAGCATCATCTCTTCCAAAAATGTATGGTAAGTGCTTCCCCATCTTCCCGAGTGGCTGGTCATAAAAAAGAAAATGGAAACCCACGATAACGGCTTTCGTACAATTCGTGCACCTTGGGTCTCTTGGTCGCGCATCTTATCCAGTAAACGACACCCTTCGTGTCCTATCGTGCCATGTTGGTTGGTTATCTTTGGAATAGCTTGGAAGACAATTTGGAAACGGGATTAGGTGACTTTTACGCCCAATGGATTATTTTCAAACGTTTATATCAAACGAACGGTGGCCAAGGGAGCCCTCCCTTCCTTGCTTTGTTTTTATTTGCACAATTCGATTAGCGTTGATTGTGAAAGCTTGCTTCCACTTTATACGACTTAGCGACAGCGTCGTCACAAAAGAATTCATATTAAAATACCGCAAGAGCCTTTAATTTGATATTTTTATATACGTCTCATGTCGTTGTGTAAATATCTCGTGCACATTCGTGCACACGAAATATAAACGCGTGTTAGAAATTGTTTATCTTGTAGATTTATCGTTTGTTAGCCATATATATATCCATTACTTTTGAATTGTCAGTTACAACCACCATTTGCAAAGAATCATGTGGGGAGCGATGACAGAGGGATGGTTTTTCTTTCCAATACCATTCAATTTTTCAACTCAATTCTATTTTCCATGGCATTTGTATCATATACATAAGTAAATATTTTCTCTTATTATATAAAGTAAATATATACCGTTAGAAGGTGAGCCATTTCTCTACGTATGCGCCATCTTCCTCGTCTTACGGATGAACATTTTAAATGAGTTGGAAAGAAAAGTCAAAGACAAGCCTTGAAAGCCTGCATACGCCAGGAATGGAAGCGCACTGATACTTTGTGCATGGAAAGAAAATCATTATCGTCAACACGGAAAAGCTTAGCATCTCATTATTGAGAAATTAAAATTTCTGGTACAAAGTAAGTTTCGATGGATCGGATCCGACAATGAAACCAAATGTTTTACTGAAAATGTTCCAATTGAGGAAAAGATAGGACGACAAACATTACAATTAATGTCACGTAAAAGCTTCCAACGAAAACATTAATTTATTCCCCAAAAACGAGGCCTTTTGCTTGGTCACGAAACTTGATCAGCTGTCAATGAACGTGGCACGACAGAAGCGCGGAAATTAATACTGTCCTAAAGAACGAACAATTTGATTAGGAGTTACGTCTACGCTTTTCCAAGGAACATGTGGAATTTATTGGCGAAGACTACATCGTAGTTACAAAGAACTCTAATAGTAGTAGAGCCAGTTGCGCAAAAGATTTCTATAGGAAAGTCCAAAATTGGCCCATTTTGGCAAGTTACACGTAAACCTCAATCCTGAAAGGGTTTCCCAGGAGAGATGTGTTATTTAAAATGATCGCCCCAAAGACTGCCCACAGCGACAGCTAAGAAGGACTGCACACAGAGGAGGGGAAAGGGGAAAAGAAGTTTTTTTTTTGCTTCGAGGATATCAACCACGGCAGGAAAAAACTGGGCAGGTGTGTGAATTGTTCCAGATGCCCGCAGGGCAGTTAAAGAAGAAATGGTTTCTGCATCGTGCAAATGTGTGGGAATCCTAAAATAGACAGTTCTAGTTATCTCTGTGCACTGAAAGCGTCGAGAGTATTGCATACGCTTTGATTAATCTGAGACTGTCATTGGCACGCAACCGAGCATCTTTGTATGTAGGGCTGGGAAAGCCCAATGCGAATTATACCCTAATCTTAGCAACATATAAAAATTACACGCGGAACGAATATCAGACGGGATGAAAAGCTTGCGCCATCATCCATGGAAAATCTAAAACTATGATAACTTTTTTCAAGCAATTCGACTTTACTTTGTATTTTCGTGTCCAGAACAAAAGGTGCTATAGACGCTTTTGCATTGATACCCTTAAAGGAAAAAAGGCGTTCGTCACTTTCTCCCTCAAGCTCGCTTCGGATATTTCGATTAGACCGCGGCAGAGCGTACCATAGTGTACCATAGAATGAATAATGAATAGAATTTCTTGCTTCGAGAGAAAATAGATCGATATTTTTCGGGGAGTTGTACGGGGAGCAAGAGTAGAGCTCAACTAAGTGCTTAGCTAACAGTATTGCAAATAACAAAACCCGCTTCAAAACCGATTCAATCCGATTAATCGAACTCGGATGCAAACATGCACGCGCAGTTATTCATATTTTGGTGGCATAAGTCAACCTTGCCTGATCTAAGAGCATATATCAAAACACCCACTATTTAAAACAAATCAAAGTTCTGAAAGACGTTATTCAAAAATAAAGTGTAGCTCCTTAGATAACTTGAAAGAGTTGTGAGTGTTGCTCGTCATTAGTTGATCGTTTATTTCAAATTTCAAGTTAATTTGAAAAACTTCGATTTTTATGAGAGAAGAATAGATAATTAGAAAAGGAGAATAATAAAGAATATTGAAAATATCCTTGAATTCATCAGTGTTTGATATCTCAACTCAATTAGAAGAGAGAGAGAGATAGAGAGAGAAAGGAAAACTAGTAACTTTTCAGTTTTAATTTTGACAACTTTATGCGCAACATAAGAGCCATTTGACATCGAAGTTAATTTTTATGAAACGTAACCACTTTTCAATTTTCCTTTGATTTCAAATCAACACAATAGACTAAATGAGGAAAAGGTGTAAATGAGATTTTTGTGGATTGCACATTGTTCCCATTATAAAGATTAATCGATACTAAAACGATTTGACAAAATCTATCTATCTCTTTTCGCGTCAAACACAAGCAACCAATACATATATAGCAAATATGACATATATATCCATATATATATATATATATATATATATATATATGTATATATAAAATAAAAAACATGCAGACCCGAAAATGACTTTCATTTCTATTCTTTTAGTCATAAAACACAAAAAGCCGACGGTTTTATTTCTATCCTTTAGAGAATTAAGAGAAAAAAAAATGAAAAAAAAAAAAATTAATTGTAAAAATGCAAAGCCATAAGGCTCTAGAGTAGTGTGTTAAAAAGTAAGTAACATTAAGATGTTGGTTAATAGAACTACGTATAAAATAAAGATCTGTTAAAATATTTCCGAGTTACACCATTTTCTCAGGTGCAATTCAGAAATTAGCTAAATAACAATTCAAACATCAGCGCATATGCCCATCGCCGAAGGGTGAGGGGCACATTCATTTTGTCAAACCGTTTGCAACGTCCTGAAGGAAGATCCACAAAGTATATATTATATTCTCGATTTAATCATGTCCGTCGGTCCATCTGTGTAGTGTCTCCTAGCCACCAAAAAATAAAGCTAACGACTTGAAGTTTGGCAGAAATATTGCAAGTGCTTACGGTCAGGCTGGTATTGAAAACGAGCCAAATCTTTCGAAGCACACGCCCATAGTGCCACGTAAACTGAGAAGACCTCTGTCTTTCAAAAGAAGTAGTAAATAAATTTTTTACCGATTGCTCCCTAAAGTACAAGAGATAAACGCACAAAAATATAAACGTGTTTTCTGTACACCAAAGCGTATATTCTATAAGACGTACCTGTACAAAAATGGCAAAAATTGGCCGCGCCTATTCAATGATGTAGTGTGCCATAATTTCGTTTTTTTTTCCAATACCTTTATAACGCGCAAAAGCGAGCTTGAAAACTCCCAAAAAGTATTAAAGCATGTCCGTACGTTGATCCGTCCATCTTTCCGTCTGCTCAATTGAGTAGTATTTGTGGTAAACATTTTCATAAAATGAAGACGTCGCCTATAAGCTTGCAAAAGAATTTGAAAATGAACGCCAGGTTTTCGAAGAACACGCCTACAAAACAATGAACTCTTTTGCTTTCCATCCCTCTCTGGGACGTTGCTCATAAACTTCAACAAATGCACGATTTAAGTTTTCATAAAATTATCCTTCAAAAATAGGATAACGATGATGGGTATAAGAAACTGGACTACAACTGAATATAGTTTTCTTGTTGTTCCTAAAGAAAGAAATTCTTGGGTTCTGGGAAAGTAAGATGAGTGCCAGGCAACTAAGACTACCAGCTCTATTTTTAAAAAATAAAAAAAATTTAGTTTAGAGAGAGGCTTTGGTAGTCACAATGTGTATGCGTTTTATTGAAAGATCTTGCCCGTAAATGCAGGCTGAGAAAGCAAAATGCACAACGAAACTCACATATAAGAATCAATGCGTCAAGTGTCATGTTTCTCTGTATGTTCTAAAGTGTAAAGGAGAAGTTATTTGAAAAAATAACACGTTTTTGGAAAAGAGCGTCGTTATTATTGTGAAATAATATGTTATTCCATTTTCATATTCACTGGACGATGGTGCTGTGCTGTTTGATTAGATAAAAACCCCATGCAAATGTTACTACGAAAAAAAAAAATGTATTTACGGAAAAATGTGATAAGAAAATTCGAAGAAATTTGCAAAGCTCTTTAAGCACAATTGCAAGGAAAATTTGCGCACTTTTTAATTAAGCGGTAAATTAATGAATGAATGATTTTCATCGTCAAAAAATACATGATAAATACTTACCGGTCTCATTGTCAATAGTGAACGGTATACCAGCCCAATCATCGTCCAGTTGATCGTTTTCATTGTTAATGTTCTTTGTATCATATTTAGTCTAGGAAAAGATACGAAAAGAGAGATAGTTTGAATTTTGCCTAAATGCGAAGGCGAAACCATTAGATACAAAATTAAGTATCGGTTTTGAACTCTGGAGTTCAAACCAAGCACTAGCGTAAGCACAGAAATACGGCACACAGTAAAAGCTCGTAGTAAATTGCTGCAAAATATTCAAGAGCTTCTAATGCGATTAAAAGTCTCAAATAACCTTGGTTCGCGTTTCATTTTTCTTACTTTTCTTCAGATGTACGGACGGACGATTGTCAATCAATAGCAATTTTTTTCTTACTTGAGAGAATACTTACGCCATCTAACTCTAGCTTGTCTCTTAAAGGTCTCAAATAACCTTGGTTCGCGTTTCTTTTTCTTTTTTCCTACTTTTCTTCAGATGTACGGACGAACGATTGTCAATCAATAGCAATTTTTTTCTTACTTGAGAGAATACTTAGTTCATCTAACTTTAGCTAGTCTCTTAAAGGTCTCTCTCAAATAATCTTGGTTCGTGTTTCTTTTTCTTTTTTTTTTACTTTTCTTCAGATGTACGGACGGACGATTGTCAATCAATAGCAATTTTTTTCTTACATAATGGAATACTTACGCCATCTAACTGTAGCTTGTCTCTTAAAGGTCTCAAATAAACTTTGTTCGCGTTTCTTTTTTTACTTATTACTTTTCTTCCGATGTCGGAACGAACAATTGTCAATCAATAACAATTTTTTTCTTACTTGAGAGAATACTTAGATCACCTCACTTTAGCTAGTATCTTAAAGGTCGCAAATAACTTTAGTTCGCGTTTCTTTGCCTTTTTTTAAAATTTTCTTCAGATGTACGGACGGAACCGTACCTAGTTCCAGAGTGTCAGCCAATCACAATATAAAAATTTAATTTTTTTTTGTTTTGTTTCTTTACTTGAGAGAATACTTACGCCATCTAACTTTAGCTCTTCCAAAGCTTTCAGTTTCTCAATATCATCGGTGTTGGTCGCTTTCGCTGACGTTGAAGAAGGCACATTGAGTGACGACTGCTCCGAGGTGAGACTGTAACCCAAATCGACATCCTGTTTCCATAAGACTTCAACAATTTCGCTTTCCTATAAAATCCGATCGGGGAGGGAAAAGAAAGAAATGAAAATGTGAATGAACGGAATAATGAAAGCGAAGAAAGGAAAAAAACTTGTGCTTTTTAAGTTTTAATTAAAAAGATTTGTGATTTTGTTTTTTAGTTGCTTTTGTTGTTTTTTTATTTTTATTATAATTCCATTAAATTATAGGAAAGAAGGCTTATTATTATTATTATTATTATTATTATTATTATTATTATTATTATTAACCTACTTTGTATATGTAGGTTTTCATTATTTACGTATTTACAATTGTAAAGTTTTCTTTATCTTTTTATTTAATTGTTTTTTATTTATTTTTTTCTTTTGAATTCTTATTAAATTAATAAACGTCTTTCAGTCATAAAGGTTCCGAAGAGACTACTCGTCGCTGCAATTTGTCGCTCTTTCAATCGCAAATTTGATGGAAGGCTTAAGCTTCAGCGAGTGCAAAATAGAAAAAACTTTGCAAATATTTACATTTTTAATTTTATTATTATACTTAAGTTTGATTTATATTCGTATTATTTATTTATTTATTTGTATTTTTTTTTCTTTTTTTTTTTGCATTCATTCTCTCACTCTCTCTCTATTCGATTGACATAACACACAGGCAATACAACATTTTTTTTAAATCCAATTTCTTATTATTACCCATCTCGGGATGGCCGAAAAATTCGGAAATGCATCGGATGTATGAACGAATTTTGAATTCTCGATAAAAACGAAATAATTACGAAAGTATTCGAAATTTTTGTCTAGACACACAAGTCGTACGTACTCCGTCTTCGATTTCGATTTAATTGCGGTCGATGCTCCGCTTTTGACAAAATATTTTTATAATTTCATTAAATAGTTTCTTCAGACAACGAGAGAAAGAAAAAAATCTCGAACTTTTAGGCGAAATAGGCCAGTGTTTTAAAAGGCTTACCGTCTCTTAAGGAAGAGTAAGGGAAAATGTTTCAATTGAAAGGTTACAATCTTTCCGACTTCGTGAATTTCAAACTCATGCTGATAGACCGATGATTTAAGTTGCATTTTGAAGAATACGCACATACTAGATTCCTTAATGTTACAAGCAACATGTCAACACAAGTGTTTGCTTGAGAGACGAGACATTATTATTTTCACTAAAGCTAACCCACGCCATATATAATTAATCCTCACCGGCAAAAAAGATTATAATTCGCTTATTGGTTATTTGTCCATGCGTCACTTCAGGTAGTTAGGTAGGTAGGTAGGAAGGGAAAGGAAAGTACTTAATGATAATAATATTATTATATTCCTATTATTATTGTTGCAATAATGCTTGTTCTTCATATTTCATTAAATGGCGGCTAATCACGGTGTCAGCGATCTCCTTAAATCAAAGACTTTCAATCAATCTCTATGTCTATACTCTCCCCTTTCGCCATTTTATTAACAATAGTAGAAATTTTGTTTTTTCTTTCTTTGACAAGGCATCGGGACCATTGTCCCATTTAGGTCATAATCCCCAACTAGATTAAAAACACATATACCAATTTTTTTGGCAAATTTCTGGCAACGTCTAACAACCGCGAAGCACTTGAAAGGGTGAACATTGTCTGGATTAAATTAAAATTCTTCTTCTTCTTGTGCGGGTGTGTGTTTGTGTCTGTGCATACGCATTTCCCTGATAGGTATTGCTAGGTTCTACTTCGACAAACGGAACGATGAAAGTACTATACTCTACTCTACTTCGCTGACGGAGGGCATTAAACAATTAGGAAAGAACAATAATTATATCTAAGCGAATGTTATCATAATCGTTCAAATTCAATTTATTACATGAGTTGCGGTATCCCATATAAACACAATCGACAATTACTCACGCCTAACATACGAAAAGTTAAGTAAGAAATCGATGAGATAATGGCTCACGCTATTCTTTCTGTATATATATTCTTGCAGATGTGTACTCTTGAAATTGCCTTTCAAATGAATTGCCATAAAAGGCTTAGATTGGATAACTTAAGAAGCATCGAAACCTTTTTGTTACGAAATTCAATCAGTCCGGACAATGCCTCTCTGACTCTTTGAAGAACGATGTTACAAGACCCTTGACTTTGGTTTCTGCAATGAGCTCGTCCATCATCGTTAAATCCTAATCCGTTTCCCTGGAATGGCCTTTTGAGATTTCCAACAAACAGGTCTTGGGTACTGTGGCCAGATCGCGCGAATACGTTGCATGAACTAGTAGTTCGAACTTCAATTCATCATCAATCTCACCATTGTAGCTGCAATGTTCAAATAGACTCATTAGACTTCATTGCAACTTGTTTTGCGTTACTTTGACTGAGTTGATAGATAAGTGGCTTTTATTAGGAGCATTGCCAGTAATTATAGTCTCCCATCTGATCATAGGCAACACTCAATGTGCTTTCTCACGCCTAACTCTTACATCAACGTATGACGAGCGTCTTCCTCTCTGCTGCGTTTCAAACTTTAATTCGGCCATCGTCGAGTACGATACAATGAGGCTTGAACGATGCAAATATCGTGAGTGGATAAGGTCACGTCTCATCTTAACTATCCAAAATTTCCCCAGCTTAAGGGTAGGAAAAATATTCACACAGACTTCCTTAAATAACTGCGGACCCAAATTGGCTGCAGTTCTGCGCGAGTGCTTATCAAGGGATGTGTAGACATAAACACCCCAAGATGTACGAGCAAGCGCTGTCATGTTCGTGTTCACGTCGACAAAGTTTCCATCCAATCTATGTGCAAAGCTATTGATAAGATAATAAGAACTTGGAATCAGACTTTATTTGTAGACAGCAAACAAGTGAAATCACTAAACAGCACGGTGTAGACTATTTTAAAATATCACAATCAATTGTGAGTGAGTGTGCGAGTGATCGATTAATAAAAGTTAGAGATATTCAAAACTTCTTTCCGGCTCATACTTGTGCTACTGAAACACGTGCTTTCTCTGTATACCGGTTTTTTTTTTTTGCAAAAATCAACAAAATGTTATCTTCCAACTTTCTTTCCCAATCTCGTCAAGCTTAAGGCTGAAAAACAATTAAATCCTCCGATTGACTCCTTCTAGCTCTAGCTCTCGTTCTCGTTCTTGTTTTTCTAAATTGGGACCCAAAAATAATTATTCGAGTTGGATCTCAAATTTCCGTTAAAGAGAATTTTTTCAAATCGATTTCGAAACTTAGCCAAGTCGAAAGAAAGATCCCGCCCTAATCCGTTCCTAACAGACGTTGAACAGCTTTTGTAATCAGGACTATAAATTTGTTCCTGCACAAGGTTACCGTCAACCTTTGTAAAAACATAATTTTACATAAACATAAGGTCCGAGGTACATTATTTACGATATACGACTACGACATAATACGATGTATATATATATATATACCAAATCCCATATACCAGTTAGTCGCAAGTTGGTACACAATTCGTACACAACTTGCATTGTTTTTCATTAATTGCATTATTTATGAAGTGGCGGAGGCTTTAAGTTTTTAACAATTGTCAAGCAATTAACTGTGAAGTAGTTTAATCTAAATTAATTTTAAAACTTGACTGGCTATTCCTTCCTAATACTAGGAAGTGACTTTATCTATAATAATAATAATTACTTTTAAAAATGCAATTATATTAATAAGTTTTGCTCATTAAGAGGGATTCATGGGGAGATTCCCGTTGCGAAAATTCAGCCAACATCAGTATGGTATGATAAAGAAACATTGAAGCCTGATCTTGGAGTATTACAAAAGCGTTAAACTGTCGATTGATTATCGAAGACGAAGCCAAAAGATATAGAAATGAAGAAGCTCGGGGTTATTATAAATTAATGGGCCACCATATCGCCGTATAATAAACAGAATGAAGCTTTCTCTTATTAGATTCAATGCAAAGTCCATGTTATTATTTTTGTCAAACTTAATCTTGTTTTATTTACAATTAACCCATTCTGAGCATTGTTACCGGACTCACTTCTGTACATTTATTTCCGCTTGTTATCAATGTAGTAAACCTGCTACTTCCTGATACTTCCAAGCTGTCAGGCCTGTTGAGGATGTTAATGGATCAGGTTAGCAAATGAAAAACATGAAGCTCTCTTTTTAACTTTAGGTAAAAATATGGTTTCTCCTCCCTCCAGAAGCAGCCATCGTGACTGAACTAAGGAAGCAAAAACCAATTTGCGCATAGAATGATTTTGAGGCCTTGGACTGCACGCGCGTTGCAATGAAATTACCAACGCGTATTTTCGGGACCGTTGAATTCAAACTGTTCCCGCATTAAATATGCGTCATTAACTCGCCCCTGCTCCTTGCGCCCATTGTCCGCCGCTACTGCCAATTGATTTATGCAGTGATGTCTCTGGATGTGGTTGTAAATTTGGATAATGGCTTCAGACAAGTAATGAAAGTCCACTTTTGCCCGCCTATCGCAGTGTTAAGTTAACGAAGCAAAATACAACTCTGTTCAATCACTTCGAAGAGCAACCCTATACTAAATATAGTTAAAGTAGTAAAAATCAAGCCGAGAAACGCGCTTTCAGTTCAGTTTCTTTCTACATTAGTAACCATTAATACTCATCTAAACTAAAGAAAAAAAAAAAAGGTACCCTGAAGATTGAGTAATAATCAGCTTATCGTGTACACCCAGGGAATTATCGTTACGCTTAGCCAGACAACTCGAATTTAGAAACATAGCCCTAGAAAGGCGAACTATAGTTAAGGTGAAATTTTGAATAAGCTTACTCCATCCGTCTGTCAAGCATTTCTAAAATTGCCCGAAATCGGTAAAACTCGAGATAGAGAGCTCATACTTGAGCAATCAATTTATCTGAAAACAATGGCAAAGATTTTAGAGAATTGGAAACGGGCGTGATTAGTCTCAGACTTTAGACGCAATTATCGGACTCGACCCCAAGTAAGAAAAAACTAAGCCACGTTCATAGAGTTTACTTTGATGATAGATATATATTTAACTTTGCTATGGTGGGTGTGATGATAGGTGTTAAAAATTTGCTCGAAATGAAATCGTGTTTACTTGGAGAAGCAAACAAGTCCACAAGTTTTCAAGACGAGGTATCATCGTTTAATACATGCTAATAATGGCTTTTAAATGCTTTACCAAATTACTTCAACTATTAAAAGTCGACACAACTAAATGCACATGCAAGTAGCGATTCCCACTCTCCCATCTAAATTGGATCCATTGTGGCGAATGCCTCCAAAAATATTCAATCGTGATAAGCGTAACGATATTTTTGGCAGCGACGGCCTCTTACTTTTTGCCCATTTGCGAGTATTTCGAACGAATAATGATGGATATTAAAATGGGTTTTTTTCTTTTTAACCGACATTCCATCACAAGGAAGTTCTCCGCGCGTCAAAAAAGAAATTAATCAAAAGTTTCCATATCTATACACACGCACACACACACACACACACACACATATACCTAGGCCAGATGATATATAAGCTAATACTAATACATTCCCACCTACACCCATATACACACACATAGGCATTTTACGTTATAGCATATAAAAAAACAACCGATAAAAAAATTTCAACCCTTAAACAAGAAACTGAACAGCATAATGTGCGCGCACACCAAACTGAATAGGGTTGGATTGGATTGTTGGACTTGTGTATGTGCACAGGAAAGGATACCCACATTTTTTATTGATTTATGTGTGAGTAGAGTGTAGGAGAGAAAATTCGTCTCCTTTTCTAACTTCCATTAAACTGATGTGTGTGTGCGTGTGTGTGAGCGTTTAACTGCATGTTTTCGTATTATTACAAGATTAACGTATAGTTTTCTTATATGACTATGTGCACGGAAAACAGTTGTTGCGTGCTGCAAAGGAGCATCAAAGCGATAGCAACACAACAGCAGCAATAAGGCAAGTATGAGAAAACCAATGATGCCAACCATTGTGCAGTTTTTAGCCAACTAAACATTTCATTTTGCTGACTAATCAACGGGCAGCATAGGCGTGGTTCCATACCCACCAAATGATTAATTACTTGATTTGTTTTTTTTTTTTTGCTTTTCTTTCCACATCTCAACTCAACCAGTAGTGCTGCTGCTACTGCTGTTGTGACTGCTCAAGTAAAGTTTCGTACTTTTTGTTGTTTTCATTCCAACGTCGATGTAATAGATTTTTTCTGTCACTACCAGAGTGACTTCCGTTAGTTGTATATTTGTTAGCCTGTGAAACCAATATAATGATTTTCGCTTTATTTACCATGAGAAAATCTAAGGTTTCGCCTATGATTTTTAAAACAAATAAAAAGAAAAGGAGGCTTTTAGGTTCAATCCTGGTCATAGAGATACCTAGAGTACGTAGCACGGTAACTGGCAATTCCTTGACTTGGCCGAGTGAAAGGACTTTATCTTTTGCGAATGCGATGAGAATAGCAATTCAAGCCAGAAACAACCGCGCTTTTTGGATCTGACGGTGTAGTCGAAAGCTTTCTTAAACTTAAAGCATCGGTTACGAACTCGTGCTCTAGTCTGATTACCATACAAGACACCTATGTTTGTTCAGCAAAGCCGCAGCCACAATTAACACCGTATCATGAAGATGATCAATAATTTCCATTATTGCATCTATGGAGCCTTCAAAAATTTTCTTCACCTTTTAGAGATATCATCATCAATACTTTCTGCTTAATTATATTTTAAATCGATGTTCAAAACCTAAACACATCTCCTACACACATAATATTTGTTCACTTGTAACGTTTTTTAAACAAACAGGTAAGAAAATTATATTCCGACAAACAGATGGACTGACGAACAGGATGAGGAGAATATTCATTTTGTCGTTCGCAACGCCCAGATGGAAGCATTAGAAACCCCACAAAATATATGTATTCTTGATCAGCATCAAATTCTAAAGCCATTTAAGCATGCCCGTCTGTTCGTCTGCGTAATGTTTGTTGGAAACATTCTCCTGCCAGCAAAAATAAAGTTGTCAACTTTACATTTGGCAGAAACATTGGAAATTCATGTCCGCAGGTTCATATTGAAAATGGGCCAACAGCGTAAACTGGGAACGCAATAGTTGGTTACTTGTTCATAAACTAATGCAGATAAATGTACAAAAATTTGAACGCATATGGGCGTTGCCCACATCTTGCCAATATTATAGTGTCTTCAAAATTTAATGGCCCAGAAACAAACTCCAAAGATCCCATAAAGTTTACAGAGTTTTGGGCAGTTGCAGATTTGGAATGCACTTAAACATATCCGTCTTACCGTCTGTCCAATGGCGCAGTACCTGGTGCCGTTCTCCCGTTAGCTAAAATGAAGATATCAACTACAAATTTGGCAGTGACCTAAACTTTTCAAAGGACACGTATACAATGCCCATGTGCTCAGGCGAGAAAAAAAATGTCGGTCGCCCTCACTACGTATTGCAGAGGAAGAAAATTTAGTTTTTACTATTTTGGTCGGTTTTAAGATAACGGTGATGGGTATAAAGGATTCTGTCACGATCGAATGTAATTTTCTTACTTGTTCTTTTTCTGGCTATGTGTTATGCTACACATTGCCTTTCTGCCTGGGAAATAGTTCGGTGGTATAAGAAGAAACACGTAATAACTTTGTATCATTATCGATACCGCAAAGCTCTTATCGCCTCTTTACTCCTGCACCTTAATAATAGATAGGAGGCCGTGTGTGACACGATTAGTTGGTGGATATCTCAGTGACTTTTTATCAAATCTGTTCAATTAAAAACATAAAGCGTATAAATCTCGTTCAGATATTTTATAGCCTAAACTGCTTGGGAGCATTTGAAAGCCTTTAAGGAAAATTTAGGAAAAGTATACAAAAGAAATTATCGAAGCAAATTTTCAAACCGCTTAATTCACAGAAGAACGATTAGAAGGCCTATTGCTAAGTTGAAATAAGAACAGACAGGTACTTATACTCAATGATTTTAAAGTAATTTCAGTGGGAATTTTGAACCGGTAGTGTTCAGAGGTAGTGTTAGTCCTGGAAGTAGTTTCTCTTCCCTGATCTTAATAAGTTGTCATGATAATAATAATAGTATCGCGGTTTCAGTTGAAATCCAAAGAAAAGAGTCACTAAGAGCACCGATAAGTTTGAAATCAGCGAAACCACATCGTTTAACCTCAAAACTCGAAAGAAACGAAGCAAAATAAAGCAAAGCCGTGCCGTGACAGATTTTTCATTAGCATAGAGTTAGCAATCTTCGTCCCCAAGTTTGTCAGGCCTACCTCAGCTGGTCTAAAAAATATGGATCTGAATTTTGGCTTTTGGTTTATTAACGCATTTCTTTTCTTATATATGTGTACGTAAATCCAATAAACACAAAAAAAAGAAAGAAAAAAACAAACTGCAGAACTTCCTAAAAGCATTTAAGGCTCCTTTGATCATTGATTGATTTTTAAGACTTTTTTTTTGAAAAGTTAATATGTATAAAAAAAAAAAAAAAAAAAAAAAAAACAGTTACTGAGTGCATCAAATCGTCAACCATTAACCGATTCCAACAATCCGTTCACAATTTATGCAACCACATAAAAACATACGAATGCATGCAGAGAAAATCATGCAGTCATCGCTACCATCATCATTCTCGTTCATCGTCGTCGTCGTCGTCGTCGTCGTCGTCAGACATCATCCACGATAGGATAAACATTTTAATTAAGTCATTTTCGTATATCTTTCTCTTTCTACTTATGTACGGGCACGAATGCATACATATGCCTATGCCTTTGCCTATGCAGTAATGTTTAGCAACCAACTGTCATTGCGACAATTTGTGGTGTCATGCTAAAACTGTCAACTATTTAAAGTCTTTGTCTTTCTTGTTTTTTTTATGCCATCTTTTCTAAGACTTCTGTATTTATTTTATTATTTGTTGAATTTTCGTTTTTTAAGAATCAATACATTTTTTTTTTTCATATTTTTAAAAAATGGTTTTCTCTCTGAGACTTGGCAGAGATGAGTCAATTAAGATGTATAGTCCAACAATACCATATACGCACATGTAAACTTCTTTCTTAAAACATAATCCATATTTATTGTGTTCGCTTTCAGGTGGTGAAAGAGAAGCAGTAACAACACCGGCCCATTGCACTAATGAGGCTGATTATCTCCATTAATTTTATCTTAAAATTTCGAAATATTTTCAAAAATACGCTCTCGCTTGCTACGTGATTGCGTATCTCTACTCTGTTGCCTGAAACCTGTGACTCTTTCTTAGTTTTGTCTGTTTTGTTTTTATACCCTACACCGTTTGTGGTACAGGTAAGTTAAGTTAGTGCGGGCGTATGTAACACGCTGAAGGGCTTAAGATAGACCCACCTTCTGTTATACCGATCGATTCAGAATCGTAATCTGAATTGATCTAAGCCTGTCTACCCGTCTAATGTCTGTCCATGTAAATTTGTGTTCAAGCTAGAGGTCGCAATTTTTATGATATTCTGATGAAATTTAGCACAGTAACTTGTTTTGACCCAACGACGAACGCTATTGAAATCGGATCGGTTTCTTTTACGACCACTCCCCATATAACAACCTAAAAAATTGAAATTTTCAAAATTTCTCGTCAAAAGTGGCTAAGCAGTGGTATTTCGGCATCCCAAATTTGTATGAAAACTTTGAAGCGGCTGGGGAAATTTTTCAACCCCCTCTCATATAACGAAAACTGAAGTTCATACGAAAAAAAGGTATAGTATAACGGTATCAAATTTGGACCATCTTTTGGGCACTAACCTAAGAAGGATTTTCCCGAAAATTGATTCTTTGTAGAGCAGAAAAATTTAAGTTTTAATATGTGGTGATCGAAATTGACCCGTAATATTATGGTAAATTCATCCAAAAGTCAGCTGCTGAAAATTTGAACCATCTACGCCTATTTTTCGATCCTGTCATATGAAAGGATTAAACTTATGCTACATTAGGTTGCGTTTTGGGCCCTCTTCCCCGCGGAAACGCACTTGAAGAATATGCTTTTCCAATTTTTGTATTCGATAATAAAAATAAGAATTGTGTTAGACAATGTGGTGTAGGGTATTTAATGGTCGGCCTTATCCGACTATAATGTTCTTACTTGTTTCTATTTGTATTTCTTTTGATATTTTCATTCTCTGTAGAGCCGTTAACTTTGCAAAAAGGATTAAATTATTTACATCAGATATTTTTAAGCAATTATTTGCTTAGCATGAACTGAAGAAGTAGAAGGCGTAGAGACTAGAATACCGTTAATAATGAATCATTAACGCTTTAATATGACCCGTTTAAGATGATTCGCAGAAATTAAGAAAGAAGAAAATCAAAAAATCTAATCCTTGCTCCTAAGTTACTTTAAGGAAAATGCTTTTTAAAAACTATATGAAAAATGTCGGCACAACAAAAATTAATAGAAAAAGTCAATTTTGATCGAGGAGAAGCCAGCTGCAGAGATGTTTCGACACAGTCCAATTGAAAAAGCTTACTTTTCGCGTCCGTAAATAAAATAACTTACATATACGCGCACTCGTCACTCTCGCACTGTTAAGACCAATTTTCGAAGCGCCATCCTTAGGGCTTATAGGGCATAGGACTCACAAACGACAGTTTAGTTACCTTTCGAAACTTCCACCTTAGGGCAAAAATATATATAGCCATGTCAAGACCAATTTTCAAAATCTCCTCTCTTTAGGGCGTATACAGGCTCATAATCTTCTCAACTTGTCAATGCTCTCACAACCATTGGGCAAATGTAAAAACTTTCAGTTCCTGTCGCTCCAATGGCTGCACTTGACGTTTAATTGTGAAAAATTATAGCCAAAGTTCATTACCGCCTTTATCACTTAACTGACATCGCTTTTCTCCCTGTCAAACAGCAAGAAGTCTACTTAGCTGTTTACTTAGTTAGTAAAGCTGTTAAAATAATTTTCTGTAGCAAATGATCGACAAAAGACTTTGGGAGTACTTTGATCACGTCGATCTTCGCCGCAATCAATTCATGTCGTTATTAGGCGGAAACATGGCCTGTTGACCGCATTCGAACAAAAATCCGTTGACCGTCAAAGTCGATCAATAACGATGTGGTATTCAATTCGTTAATCACCCTTAGGCGGTATACACGACTTCGTTCAAAAAAGGCCTTTCTGCTATGTAAGGAAAGGAAGGAACATGAGATTCTGTGCATCTTTGCAGTATCATTACTGATATCAGCAGATCTGCTGTGAAGTGATTCCTGGTCGATAGTGACTATCCTTTCATGAAAAACCTGCTCTAGATTGAAGAAAACGACATATCAGGGATGAGTTTCTTTTAAAAACTTCTTCCCGCTCAACAAGAGAACTCTCCATGGTCGAGCAGAAACTATTTAGCGAATACCTGTTTCCCAGTTGAAGAGCGAGAATACCCAATATTTAAGGTCTCTTTGTAATGGTGAGTCAGATTCTGATCCGATTTAGTTCCCATTCTCATCTAGTCTGGCTCGATGTCAGTTGAAATGAAACATGTGTCGTCTTAAGTATGCATGTTCGTAGTTCCCTTCAAGTTTGAAAATCCAAATACCGAAAGTTAGTACAAGCGCTAGTAGTAATCATGATCAATAGTTTCGCTCTTGCTTACGAAGCAAGTCCTCCAAATATACATTCTATGATATGCCAGCGACAGGACAGAACAGCCGGACGCGTTTTCGCACATAGCGTAAATCGCGTTATGACCGAATTGCAGCTTTCTCCCTCGCTCTTTGTTTTTCCCCTAGAAGCATATTTTTAAAATAACCGCAAGTTATTCTAATTTTAACGATCGTTTAACAAACATTTACGTTAATGAACGGCCTTAAAAGAATTATTGTCGATTTTTATTGATGACTACTCAATAATACCCTATATAGAAAACGTAAGTATAAGGAGAGGGGAGCTAAAGGTCTCAAGAGCAAAACAACTTGCGAATCGCAAAATAACTTCGCACTTATCTCTCTTTTCCATTCCGGTCATACTGAAGGCGCGCAACAGACAATCGTTAGTTAAAAACAATTTGTCAAAAACTAAATGAAACTCAAGTCCATCATCAGTACGTCAAAAAGATAAGAAACGAATCACTTCACGTTATTACGCAAAACAATTTGTTTGGAAACACTGAAGAAAAGGTTTACAAAAACAAAAATGTATTTGTCGGTAAAGTGAGATAAGAACGCTCTCTTTGATTTTCTTGAAAACCAAGCACTCGAAATGTTTGAAACTAATCGGTTATCTTTCGATGTATGCCAGTTTATTTACACCTAACGATCATCTTTCGTTACATCGAGTTATTGATTAATTGTCAGTAAATTCATTTGTTGTTTTGTTTTTGTTCTCTTCGGTTAGTACACTTGCCTTTAAAAATGAACACAAAAACCTTACCCCGTTTAAGATATCGATTTAGAATTTCCAAGCAAAATTCTTTTGCCACTAAACTAATTGCATATATTTTCCTTTTTGTACATATATACATAACATGACCATTAGTGCTTTAAAAGCACCAATTGTTTGATTATTTCGAAAACTGATTAAAGTTTGAATGGCGAAATAAGGGTTAGCAAAGAAATAAGCAAAGGTTAAAAGTAGGTGTTAACAGGTGGTAACATATAAACTCGCCTAAGAATAATGAATGCATGCGAAAAGGCAACGAATGACGTTGCAATCGCAATATGCATATACAGCAAAAATTGCTGGCTTTGCCGTTTCTCGACGATTGCATGCACCTCGCGGCAGCGTAAGATAGGTTTATCATAAGATTTGTAACAAATTTACTATTGACAAGGGCACAGTTATATCTCGATCAACGCTATTCCAAGTCTTTCATTTGAATATGAGCTGCTCTTAGATGCAGGAGAACCAGTGCTTCATGCGCTGCGTAGCAGAAGTTCAATTTTAATACAAAAGATGTTTCTCAAGCTCGATAAAGGGCGAATTAGAAGCCGGTGGCTGACACTCGCCCAGAAGCCCGGACCAGATTGTTACTAGTTGTTATATGGGAAAGTTCCCTCTTTTTTGTTCATGGGAGCCCCACGTGTGCTTTCGTTAATTTAATGCTTTGTATGGGTGTGTCTATCGATTTTAATGTTTACTTTAAAGTTAATGGAGTGACAGACATATGCTGACAGTTCAGAAATGGCCCGAAGTGATAGCTATTAATATAAAAATAAAACTTTACATATTCAATATTCATCTGTCATCTAAGTTATTAGCCCTGAAATTATCGCATACTTCACTGTAACCGCAGCGTCCGTTCACTTTACTTGAAAAGCGTGAAAGTAGTAAATAATGGTTGAGAGAACATTAACATCAATACGAATGTAGCTGAAAATAATGCCACTGAAGAACGCACAGTTACTGTTTAATATGTGTAAGAGTGTGTGAATACGTGTAGGGGTGATGGGATCGCAACAAAAAGAATCGCAAGAGCAAGTTCTCTCCTTAGTTATATTTGAACAAGTTTAGGCAAATGGCCTCAATAGGGGAACTAATGATCGTTGCCGATGGTCTACAATGACAGCCTGCTGATAAAGGCTTTGGATAGGCCATTAGAACAAATTCTTCTCTCAGGAGAGAAACAGATAAACAGATAAAACCCGCGAACACTGCTACAATCAAGAAATAGATATATCTTACTGTAGCTACCTTACAATTATCGCGGTATGGCGTGCAATTAGAACTCCGTCAGACGGGCTAAATTGTTAAAATAGGTTATTAAAAAAGACTTATGCGGCGAAGCGTGAATCTATTGTGGGTTAAAGAAGGGTTTGTTGCAGAACATTAACCCACCTTCAAAGTACTTGTCTCTCGATATCTAACTTAAGAAGAAATTCGATTCATATCGCATCTTAACCATGCAAAAAAATCTCCCAGTATTCCTGTCGATACACGAAGCAGCATAGATGCGAAGTGCTGGAGCGGAAACGAAAAATAATTTTTTCAAAGAAAAGCAAACGGAACGACGTCTCTATTATCCCAAAAAAAAGAAAAAGACAGCTGCGACTTGGCCGTCTCGATTTATTTCGAAATTTATTTTATGTCCGCTTTAAAATTTCACTTCCGAGAAAATATCCTCTACATTGAATATACCCATTCCATCTCTCACTAGGTGTTCGTTGTCCCTGATACGTCTCTTTGTCCTCCTCACCAGTTGTTACCTAAGCGTAGTATAAAAATTTCTAGGAATATTTCTTCCCACAAAGTATCTTGCATAGCGAATATCCGTTCCCTTCCTCATTAGCCGGTACACTTCCTTGACCTCTTTCGGATTCACTTTTCATTAAAAAAAAAGTTTTTTTCATCGTTTTAGCTACTATTCAATCCATTCCGTCCCTTTGTAAGCTGATATACGACGGCATGCCAGAGGATACGTAGAAGGACATTTCTTTTAAGAGAGGTCTTAATAAGCGATTTATTTTTCCTATATAGGACGTATACACATATATGTAGGGGTGTCCCATAAGTTTTTTCCCCGCCACGCTATGTATGACCTTGAGCCGGCTATGTTCGTTTATGGCATCGGTTTCAATCGTCTTACAGCTCTTTCAAAGTGTGTCTCGTTGGTGACAAAGTCTTCGTTTTAAAATCTTTTTCTATGCCGTTCCAAATGTATGTGAATAGTCAAGAGAAGCATTTGCGGCATGTTATGATTCATTAATTTAAAAAAGGTAATAGTGGAAAGGATACTGCAGACGAGATTTGCACCTTTTATGGAAGTGGTGCTACAACTGTTAGAACCATCCGCAATTGGTTTAAGAAATTTAATATGTAATGAAGAGCGCAGCAGTCATCCAGCAAGGACGGATACGCACCTCACCAAGAGTATACTCGCTGAAAATCCGCGATGTAGTGTGCGCCAAATACTGGATGCCACTAACATTGCCAGGACAACGGTGCATCTGAAGAAAGGAAAAAACTTATGGGACATCCCATAGTGGAAGCCACTAACATTGCCAGGACAACGGGACGTAATCTTTTGATCAAGATGGAATATGTCGCTTATTGATTTCGCAGCAGAAAGAAAGAAGAACCATCATTGCCAGGACAACGGGACATAATCTTTTAATCAAGATGGGAAATGTCGTCCATTGATTCCGGGTCAGAAGAAAGCAAGAACCTTATGGGACATCCTACTATATATATGCATGCATAGTTGAAGGGTATCGCAAATTCGGCTTATGCCTTACTATCGTCTGTATCCGCGTTTGTAGGTACAATTTCTTAACAATTTCTGTACAATTGCAAAAAAAATTAAGCTGAAACAAATAAATGCAATTTGAAATAAAATGATTATAAAGTAAATGTTTAAGCATAAATGAATGCGCACATGAAGGCAGCTCGACCAACATATATTCATCATAAGCAGTAATTAACGGAACTTTTTTCAGTTTCTGTTTGTGCGTCTCGGGTAGTAGTGCTTCTTCATAGGTGGTAGTGAGAAGCTAACCTATGTGTTAGGCAAACAAATAAGCAGGCGGGCAATTATGTTCAGCAAGTATACAGCTACTGAATTAAGTAAAAATTATTATTATAGAAAAATTAATAAATTACACGTTTGCATTTTTAATGCATTTAAAGAAAAAAACAAAAAAATATATGCATGAACACAGACAAGCATAAGAAGCATAGGCAGGCACTCGCTGTAAAGCATTTGCATTAAAACAAGTCATGGTTCACTTTAGGGACAACCTAATGTGTTAAGAGAAGATATAAATACCTGGCACTGTGTGTATGCTTATTATATATATATACACACATATATGTATATATATATATATATATATATGTAAAGCCAGTGGAAATTGCTTAAGCTAAAGATGGAGTTAATTAGTGTCACATGTAATGAAATATCAAAAATTAAAAGAAGAAATATTTAGGTCGCTACAAAAATTGTTGATTTAATAATCAATTTGGCAACATCCGCATTAACGGCATTCAGTTTATAAGTATGTGTAACCTGTAACAAGTTAAGGTGCAACTGTATGTTCGAATATCCATTGCTTTGCTTTCGAATGTGACTGACTTTCTTTATCAGAAAGTCGTGCTGTAACACTTGGGTGGTAGTTAGATAGGTGTGTGCCTGGCTCGTATTTTAATTTCCACAGTTTTTCTGAAGGAAAGTAAAAAACTTTTGAATGTAGACCTAGAAGAAGCGACCTTGATGAGCTGATAGACATAGATACTGGACTGATGGACATTAAATACGACCAATGTAACTGCATATTTTACCTAAGGCTAAGGGGTGGAATAAAACAAGAGAACATGTGGAGATAAGCCCTCTCTTATGTGTGCGCTACGTAGGCCCCGACAACAAAAACGCTCGTACAACCAAAAACATATACAGAAACATCATAAATAAAAATACTTTTTCACAACATAGTAAAGAAAATTTATTTTATACGGATCGCATACAAAAAGTCTTTTTACAAAATAACGAGAAACTGCTTTCCAAGTAAAATAAGTAGAAAAGTGAACTACGTAGGGAAAAAGTTGTAATTTCTAACTTCGAACGTGGGGATATTTTTAAAATGAACGCAATTCAATATAACTTCGGACGAAGAGGAAAGTAGCACCAGATATTATTGGTGGAGGGACAATGCGAACATAAATT
Organism: Glossina morsitans morsitans; assembly: GCA_001077435.1. Classification (NCBI taxonomy): domain Eukaryota; kingdom Metazoa; phylum Arthropoda; class Insecta; order Diptera; family Glossinidae; genus Glossina; species Glossina morsitans. The sequence goes on from CCAG010012087.1 coordinate 91,334, forward strand.
GGAGATAAATTTGAATTCAAAATTGGACAGATTAGTAAGTAAACCAAGTGGAGCACCATTATAGGGCTGAATATGAATGCTATTCCAACGAACACGTTGTGAACAGTTATATATGAAATTGTGAAAAAATTGTCGGCGTTTCTCGAGATTGTCCCGAGCTTGTTATTATCTAACGTGGGCATGCATGTACACAGATCAAGGAACGTTTGTGCCAAATTTCAGCTTCTTATCTGCATTTTGCGATTACGGAGTTTAAAGAAAGAAAAGAAGTTCAAAATGATCCCCCTTTTGTTAGGCATAGCTATATATGCAAAACGTCGTTGCTCCGCATTAGGCAAAATCTCACGGACCTATACGCATCAAAATCCTGAACGATATGAAAATTATTGTCTAGATTCAAGGAACATGGTTGTCTAGGTTTACATGCTTTCAGTGCAGGGTTTTTACAAAAAATATTTTGTTTAAGAAATAAAGGCCATCATATTCGCATATATATATATTTTTTTAATTTAATTTTTAATTGTGGTTGTTATTGGATCATCTAGGATGATGATGTGGGTTGAATTCATATTCATTTCCTTGTTATGCTGAAATTATAACAAACACAATTAAAACCTCATATGTCCGCCTTAAAGCGACATCTATTCGTAGACTCATTCGTTGGGCTAATAATTTTATGGTTCATGTTTTCGCTACGTTTTGTTGTTTGCATTTATTTGGGAAAAATACAATCCACACACATGTATAACGATAAAGCAGTTTACATAAGACATAATATATTCCACTTTTCATCTCTCATCATTCCACACAACTGAGATTACAGATTAAAGGTCTGTCTCTGTCTCCCTCTCTCTCTCTACCGAATTTATATGAAAATGACCAAAAAAAGGACTGAAATTTTGAAAATTTTACATTAATTTTTAAATAAAATTAATCTAAGACGACTAAAATTAATATTTTTTTAATTAAAAATTTTAACGAATAAATTCATAGATCATCGAACAAGAAGCACAGCACAACAGCTTTGATGATAAAAGCTTCATTATATTGTATTAAAAAAAGCTATATAGCTTTACTTAACCCTTATGGGACCAATTGCTGTCGCATTCCGATATGTTTCAGTTGATTGAGGAAATTTTCTTTAGAAAATTCAGACATGTGTGCGGTAAAGACTATAACGAACGATTAAACAAAAACGTAAAAAATAGAAATTGTCTCTGGTATGCTGTCCAATTTTAGTTCGGATAAATGGATTTTAAAATTCCAGAGCAAAAATATGCAAACAAATGTCGAAAACCCAATAACCTTAAAAATATGACTGCGACACCTACTGCCCGCTACTACTTCATATCGATATCTTAGAGCACTTCAGAACAGACTACTGATACGCCTAAGAAGACCTTGAGGCACTGTGGTACAGGGTCAAGAGTTGTTATTTACAGCCTTTGAGAGCAACCTTTTTAGAATTCTCGCTTGTGTTAGTTGGCTCTCTAGCCAATCTAGTCTTAAGGTGTAACATTTTATGCAAACTGACGAGGCTGACGGTGTCATTGACTACAAAAAAAAAAAAGAAAGGAAATAGTTTATCGCTTTTTCCAACTTCGCGTGGGCGATGGCTAAACATTTGACATCACTGTTTTCGTCCGAAAAAAGGAATACTTAACTTACTAGAGAAGACACTGAGTTTATGACGCAAATTACAATTTCCTCTAAAAAGTTTATTTCTTGTAAGAACTAAGAGTGTAAGAGTTTAAAAAAATGAAAGCTTTCGTCTACGCGCGTCTTTCCACGTTCATGTAGTTCCCCAAAATACTGAAAATTTGATTTTTTTCAGCCATCATATGAGTGTAGATATAAAAATGGTCAAATTCAGGAGGGTTTATAGCTGGCCCAAAACCTGTCAGTACAGCAAATCTTCTCCCGATAATTGCGATCGTTTGTCGAAAATAAATACACATGAGCGGAAGTTAGATTGACGGACACCATAAAAATTTTATATACTTTGTACAACACAAGTGACGTCAGGTAAACAAATTTACCACTTACAAACAGGTTAGTAGTGTGAGCGAACTATTTAAAAGGAAATAAATAGAGAAACAAGATCCAGTATTGCCAAAATGGCCAATTCATTCCACATATATAGAAATTTTGCAGTCTCTCTTCCACCTGGCATTAGGATTTGCTAAATGTCCATAATCGGTTAGGAATGCCATCCACACCATCGAATACATCATCAAGTGTATTTATTTCCACAAAGCATAAGCAATGAAATCGATTCCAGCCACGCCCACCAGTCTGGACGCCATGCCCCTCAACCCACGATTGCAAGTTCGAAATTTTGTCTAAAAGTTAAATTTCGCCTACAGTTAGTCAAGTTAAAGCGGAAAATCAGTCAAATCGCCGATTCGGTCGACCCGCTTTTATCGATAACAAAATTTTTCAGTTTACCCCTACCCCCCATATTTTTTTTTCTAAATAATACCCCAAAACACTTACAAGCTTTCAAAAATGTTCTTGTAAAGGTTGAAAACTGACTAGATCAGATCAGATATCTGTACGCAATTCTAACGGTCTTTACAAATTGTTTACCTACCAGGTAAATGAATCTCCCCTCTATCGTGCATCGTTAGCTTGGGAGCTATCACTGGCTTTTCGAAGATTTCATTCGACACAAGAACTTTAATATAATTTCTCCGAAGCAGCTTTTTAAAGAGTTTCCTCCCCCTTTTTTTTTTTTTTTTGATAAATGACTTATGTGTGCCTTTAAAAATTTCGCGAATATGGAAATATATGTAAATATTACGCAGTTAAAGGATTAACTTTATGGCGTTGTAGGGATTGTGTAAAAACCAATAAAAATTCTCTTTCATTTTTTGAAACGTTATTTTGTTTGCTTTGTTGAGCTAATAAATACACGATGCTTTTCCTCCACAAATCCATGTGAATCGGCAAGAATCACATTGTACTTGCAGGAGGATGTCAAAGAGATTACTCGCACGATTACTTTGATAACATCTTACATGTAACATGCATAACTTCTTTACAATAATAGAAGACGAAGAAGAAGGTGAAAGAAGTCTATAAAGCATATATAAGTGAATCACTTGTTGTTTTCATTCATTGGATTGCATTGCATTGTTATTGTTATTTTTATTGTTATTGTGCACACAACTTTTCGCTACTTATTGAACGAAGAGCAAAAGAAATTATTATTATTTTTCATTATAATGAGAGAGAATTGAAAAAAAAAATAAAATAGAAAATAAGGAGAAAAGTTTAAAGCGCTCATGCTTTAAGGTCGCACCACCTTATTTTACCATATGATTACTCAAAAACCAATACACACGTACATACCGTACAGGTGTGAGCAGCAGCAGCAGTGCATTTATAATGTGTTTATAAATATTAATATCAAGTCATTTGGTAATGGTTGATAGGTTAAGTGATTTCATAAATTTTCCGGGTGCCTTTACTCAGACCGTTACGTTATTATACCACACAAAAGACGTAATATGCTATGCACTACGTAAGTGCATCACATACATACATCAAACAAAAGGAACGAATTTTGATTTCACTTCTTATAAGTAAATAATAAACATATACATATATAAACAGACATATATGGATATATGTATGTGTTATATATATATATATATATGTATGTATGTAGAGCTACCAGAATGCTTTCATACATTTAATTATTATCAGATAGAATTGTATTTAAAGTCTTTAATATAATAATACTCCTCTTGACGTAATGATGTGACGACACTAATACAAACACTGCAGTGTGTGCAGGAGTGTGCAAGCAACTTTTAAAGATTTTCAAATTGTTAATGCATTAAGCCGATGGGATTAATAATTTGTGGATTAGTTACAATGCCGTGATCGGACATAGCACTCATATCGGTTCACCTTACGCAATTCTTCATAAAATCAGAAAAATTATTCTCACATAAAATGATCAAATCCCCAAGAAATCTTTTGTGTAAGTGGTTTGAAAAAAAAATCATCGGTAGAGTGCCTTATTAGAAGGACAAGACCACCAACACTCTCCATAAATGTTAGAAATTTTCCTTCTATCCTTTTCGACATTCATTTCGCATGCCAAGCTCTTATTGTTTACAGCATTTTCCCCTAATATATTAACAATAACGAATTTTTCAAAATAAGAATCTCCCACCTCCGCTCAATATATACGACTGTAGCAAATTTCATCAAAATATCTCAACGTATGTGGACACTTGTGTGTTACACTTATGTGGACAGACAGATTGATCAACAAATTAATTCTGGATAGATTAGGAAACTTAATATACCCTCTTCGCGGGTAGTGTAGTTTACTTACGATACAATGCTGTAATATGACAGGCAGACATACATACAGACAGACAGACATAAGTAAATTTATTTCGATACTCATGCAAATTATGTTTTCCTCAAATGTGCGAAAATTTTAATATATCTTCAGAGCATGAATGTAATAATTACTGCTTTGTATGAACATAGATTTCATGAACACATGTGCTGTCCTCGATAATCAATCAAGGGGTGTTTACGTTTCGTAATCGAAAGTGTTGAAAGTGTTAAATTAATTTGAAAACCATTCTAAAAAGCCACAAACATTATGAAACGAAGATAAGCAGCCCAAGATATAAAATAATTTCAAATATAAAATTAGAATAAAAAATAAAATGCTTTCGCAAATATCAAAACCACAAATAAATATAAGGAGAGAAAAGAGGGAAAAAAGAACGGCATTTCTTCACCACAGTAGAAAAAACTATTTTTAAATTTCCAAAAGATATATAAAAAAAATTATAATTTTTTTTTTATTTAAACAAATTGAGGACATATTGTGTAAAATTTCTTTAAAATATTTTATAAAAATATAAACACATACACGCACACACATATACTCTCCCATTCGCACCTATACGAAGTTGAATGCATTTGAAATCGTACGATCATGTATGGCTTGCATTGCATTTGTGTTTTCGCTTTTAATACTTGAAATGTTATGGTAACAAAAAAAATATAAACAAACAAACGAACAAAAAAAAAACAAGCGCACTTGCATTGCATTAAACAATTAAACAATGCACTCTCGTCGAAAAGTAAAACATTCTTTAATGTATTTTTAAAAGACAATCCAGTTGACCTCGATCTATGCGCTTCAAGTCGCCTCTACAGGTAGCTCTCGATAAAGTCTCTATGTCTTTATTGCAGATGAAGATGATGAAATTTTGCGACTATGTACGTTGTGGATGATCAGACACTCTATGGAAGTCTCCTATAGGTGCGTGGAGAATGGGGTCAAAAAAAGGATATAGGTACAGAGAGATGGAGAGGTGCCTGTGCATGTTTGATTTAAAAGGCGACTTAACGTGCATTACAAACTTCCTTCCCTTACCGTCAAGTGGGGTCGACTGGATTTTTGTGTGACGAAATAGAATTCGTGATCTTTTTTTCTTCTTTTTTTTCATTTTTTTTTCTTTGTATGACATTTTTTCGACTAATTTCAACGCCGTTGGTGCAGAAAAGTAGCTCGAATACATTTCGAAGAATGGAATAATTTTTTAATAATCCACTCATATTAATTGTTTACTTGAATCAAGCGTACCTTCTATGAGACGAGTTCTAAGCAAAATCTTTTTTGCTTCAGAACAGTGTTATAGTATAGTAAACTTACTCCATAAGTTTATTTCAAACATAACAGGTACACACATTTATTTCTCGGACAATCTCGAATAGTTGCAAGTAAACATACACTTGTATGTAGCATCGCATTAGATGTCGCATGCCAATTGAACTAGAATTTGCTTATTATTTTTTTTTTTATTCTGGCGACTCCCTATAGAGCACCCTTTGGCGTATTATTCGGCGCAGTAATCGAATCCATGGAATATTGGGGAATTCTTAAAAACCAAGTATATACAGTGCGCCTAAATTATCGCTTCGCTTTACATCTATTCGCAAACAATTAATATCTTGAGTAGATTATAGGAAAAATTCAATTCAATTTTAACAAGTAAGAAAGTTATTATCGGCGGCGGCCGAATCTCGCATATCTACAATTATGTTTTTCGCATTCTATTCTCCAAGTACTTTTATTTGATACCCATATTGCTGATGTTATTGAGAAAAAATTAATTAATCCACAAAGTCACGGTGTCTGACATATTCATTTTAAAATTAACCTCTTTAAGGCAGATAATACCTCTTCTTTTGCCTGCAAAACCGTTTTGTATATTCTGTCTTCTTACCTCATGATCAATAGGCACAAAACCTCAAAAAAGTGAAAAAAAAAAACAATATTTAATCACTTGTAACTTTGGGTGGGCATGGTCGATAAGGTGTAGAATGCTTCGTAAACGACATGTAGACATTATCAGCCTTCTAACTTTTACAATTTCTTAGTAACGAGCAAAAACCTAGAAATTTTTGTTAAGAAAAATGGAGCTGTGTTCAGTTTATACGCTTCACTGCGGGCTTCCGCTCTGACCAATTTGACCCATTTTCAATACCAACTTGGGTGTAGAAACTTCTAACCTTCCTACCAAATTTCAAGTCGATATCTTATATGCGACCAGAAGAGTGCCAACACGCAGACACACAGGCGGACAGACATGACTACATCAATTCAGAATTTCACGCTGATCAAGAATACATATACTTTGTAGGGTCTAAGAAGGTTCTTTTTGGATATAACATATATTATGGAAAAAAACAACATGAATATACAATAGAATTATTCCTTAGTCGTGAAACAGGGCCGGCCGCTTGTCAATATACAAAAGCTGGTCTATCTTCTTATCAGCTTTTTTTTGTTGCTTTCGTTGAGTGTAGGAGTACCGAGGCTTGCTAGAGCGCCTAAAATTCGCTTTCTACTCTCCTACAGTTTCGGCTTATCGCGTAGACTGTTGAAGCTTTTTCCTCTTTCTCGTGCCGCTTTCACTAATATTCGTCTCTTTTCAAATCATCGCAAGAAATTTCACGGATAGTGAAGAGGATTCTATCAAATATTTTTGGACAATGCAAAGCGTGAAGTTTTTTTGGAAAACACTCACTATTTATGAAATTCACAACATTTTCGTTTCGTTTATTAGAGTGCAATACATAAAATAATTTCTTTTTATACCCAACACTGTAAGATGAGGGTATACTCCATAATATACGTAACTTCCAAAAGGAAACTTCAGAGAGCCTACAAAGTATACATATACTTGATCAGCGTCAAATTCTGAATTGATTTGGTAATGTCTGTCCATCTGTATAGTGTGTGCTGTTGCTACTCTCCTGATCGCAAAAATGAAGATATCGACTTCAAATTTAGTAGAAACATTGGAAGTCTTTGTACGCAGATTGGTATTGAAAATGGGCTAAATTGGTTTGAGCAAAAGCGCGCAATGGAGCGTAAACTGAACGCAGCTCCATTATTTTTATCAAACATTTTTGGATTTTTGTTTGCGTTATTCCGAAATTGTTGAAGTTGGAAAGATGAAACTTTCCACATTTGCTTTACGAGACATTTTGATTTCGATGTCCAAAAATGGAAGTGATCGACCATGCCCACACAAAGATACAAGTAATTAAATTTTAGAGAGAGATTTAATGCTTATTTATCATAAGGCAAACAAGACCATTTTGTACACTCCTTAAGTGAAGACATATTATCTGCCTAAAAATGGATTAATACTATAATGGCTATGATGGGCACAGCGAATACCTTTTTCTTAATAATACCTGCGATATAGGTATCAAATAAAAGAACTTGGAGAGTAGGTATGCAAAAAACACAGTGGTAGGTATGCGAGTTTCGGCTCCCGCCGAATATAACTTTCTTACTGGTTATAGTAAAAAAGCATCACATTTTCAAATCAATATACGTTCCACCCACGTATTGAATGGAAAACTATCTGCACGAAAAGTGTAAACTGAAATGTCACCTTTTAAGCAAATGGTCGTTTAAGACAATCAGGTGAGTGTCGCCCGATATAAAGGCTTTAACACAATCCCGCGGAAAAAACATCAAAGACTTTTTGTGTGACGTAATATTTCTATATCTGCTTCTTAGCCTTGTTGTACTTATACCAAAACAGCTTGAAGAATAATACCCCATGTGAAGCATTTATTGCTTAAATTAAATTAAGATTCCGATGAATTTTTTGTTTTTCTTTTTGTTCAGGTTAGCTAACGAATGGTTAGTAAGATGACAATTTCCATTTTTCTTCTATGAACCAGTTTGTATTAAGTGTTCATGTTCTTCATTGTGGCATATGAGCATGGGTATGCGTGTGACAATGCTACAATTGAGTGTAGCAACCGCACACAATCTCTAACATCAAAATTATACGGCGCAACGATATGAGCCAAGTGAAAAGCATTTCAACAAATATTAGATCTGCTCATAGGATGCTGTGATCTGTTTTTTTTTTTTTTTGACCAAGGAGGACGAATGTCAAAAGCCCTCCTTGTTGCGTTTTCTTTCTTCTTTCTACATTGATACCGCATTCACTATCAAAATACAATAATAATGAAGCGCCTGATCATTTAACGGCTAACAATGTCCTACTTATTGTTGCAGCATCAGCAAGAAATCACTTTACACTGCGCGGAACTCGAATATGGAATAAAAGATTCGCCTCATCGTTTAGCAATGTAATGGGATTTCATAAGCGAATGGAATTTCGCAAGTGTATAAAAAGAGGTTTCGTTCGAAAACACAAAGTTATTGTATTTGCTGACGCTTGTAACAAGTCAACGAATTCAAAAGATAACTCAAAGAACGAAAATTCCAGAGCCATTATGAATAAAAAATGAATTTGTTGTTCAAACTTATGGAACATTGCCCCCCGTAGCCTCATACCGTTCGTCTTAGCTTAAGGTAACACGACTTTTTATTCTTATAGACACGTTCCTGCCCAAAAAATACACTAATGTCATTCAACAAGGCTCGCAATTGTCTGGATGTAGTTAGTGCCAAGAGGAAAATAATATTAACCCTTTGATAGCACAAAATCAACTTAAGCAATCGTGGAAACAGTCTAAGAGAATAGGGTTAATTAAGCGGATTAGAGTAAACATTTCACTTGAAATACGAATTTATTTTTATAATTTCATCCAAATCCCGGTACATTTTTGACATCATGTATTACATTTTGTTTAGATAGAAACTGTACGCACGACATCATTGCATATCAAATGCATTAGTATGCTTTCAAAATACATAGACATATATATATATACATATGCATATGCATATGCACAGCCATGCATCACGTTCATGACATCAAGGCACATTCACTAACTATTCTACATCAAGAAGTTTATTCATATAGGCAACACACACAACGTCTCTATGTAACAAAAAAAAAAAAAAAAAAAACCTTAAACCGGCAGCAGAACACCAATCCCTGATAAGTATAACTTTTATATAAGTGAATAACATGATGTCCTCATTAAAGTAAAAAATTGATGAAAGGAAAATTTGGTGTAAATAGAGCAGCGAACTTTCTAACAATACAATGGCGAGTAATACGAACGGTGTTTGAATTTTTTTTAAACCTGGCTTATTAATAATAGCGTAATATTGAAGAAAACGACCAACAATTTTTGATTGATAAAAATCAAAAACTGATAATGATGACAACGAAGATGAAAATCACAAATCTGTTAAAGATTAAAGCACAGACCTTATCGGTAACAAAAACTTTCAGTTCAGTTAGGTGCGTAACCATGAAAACATCAAAAAAGAAGAAGAAGAATACTAACAATTATTTAGGGGATGAGTCATTTTTAAATATCTTTTTTACCTCTGGATTGAGGTCCGGTTCAAACACACTTGAGTTTCGTTTTTCCTCCTTAACATTTACAGCGCTTTTCTCGATTTCTTCCTCTTTAATTTCTGGTTCTCTTTTTACACAGCTCTCTAATGAATTGTTGTTGTTCTTGTTGTTGTTGTTGGTGATGGTGTTTTCAGTAGCAGAAGATTTCCAACAAGAATTTTTATTGTCCATTATTCCCATTTGCAAGATTTGATTATCTTCATCGTCTAATTCTTCGAGTTTAATGCCAACACCCTCATCTGGATTCGGAAAACTATCATTTAAGGCTACAGCTCCCTCCGTTGCCTCGTTATTACTCGTAGCGCTAGCGAATGAGGGCAGAAAATCTTCCAAATGTAAATCCATAAAATTATTATCTTGAGACTGCTGTTGGCCATCTTTTAACGGTAAATTTGCATAAGTATTTACGATGGGTAAATCATTGAAATCACTTAAATCCGCGAGATTTTGTTCCCATATAGAATGTTGCTCTTGAAATTGTTCCGAATTCAGAAACTGTTCCAAATCAGATGAAGGAAAATTTAAATTGATATGAGTGAAATTGGTAGAAGTAGCCACCGTGACAACAGGACCCGTAGATCTGGTCGAATCGTCTTCGACTCCCATTGTCCCCGTAGCAGAAGCCGGCGCTGTTGCTGCCGTTGTCGTTGATGCTGCACCGGATGGGGATATAGTTTGGAATTCCTGCATGGCAGCCGTTGTATTCGAAGTATCATTCGATATATTTACGAGGTAAGCGGTAACATTATAATTCGTATTCGTTAAGACAACATCTTGACGATCGAAACGTATTAAGTCTTCAATGAGAGGCATCATCGTTTTTCGATTAGCATATGGGTACTCGACCATCGGTACAGCCCTTAACATTTCCAATTCCCAACCGTCCCCATCTCGAAGTTCGAGCTGTGAGTCCCAATTGCGTAAACGTTGTTGCAAATAATTGTCGGGATCCACTTGCAACAGACTTAAGGCCAATGCCAATTGCAGCATTCTCATGGTGTATGATTTTTTATTCGAAATCATGGTTATTTTGTTTGTTATATTGCCGAAGGAGAAAGAAAAAAAAACGATACGTAAATGTGTGTTGCTGTTGTTGTTGTTGTTGTTTAAATTAACACAACCAGTCTGCTTTATACAGGCATTAATTGTGTGTGTTCATATAAATGAGGACGCGTAGGTGTTCGCTGTGTCTTTGTAGCTTCGTTGTGAATATGATTTGTTGATTGTTTGACAATCTGCCGCACCGCCACCGCCCACCACCACCACCTCCTTTTTCTTACAATACAATGCAATACAATAATAGCGAATATACGAAAACAGTTCAATGACGTCTCCTTGTATGGTTTAAAAAGAAAAATCTATTTCATCCAAGAAGAACAACCATATGTTCACTTTTCTTTCTTTACTTAGACGTATTTTGCAATAATTATTATCGCTGTTTTGTTATTATTATTATTAAATTAATCGTCTCCTTACTTCCTAACTGTTACTTCGTATTCTGCTCTCTTCTGTTTATATAATATATATGTGGACGATGCTTAATGGCACCAGCGCTGAGTATGACCTCAAATAGGAAATGTGTGGCCGCTAGCCAGCTTTTCAATAATTACTTGTGGTCCCCGTTGTTTGTTGTGATTTGCTTTACCGTTTAATAATGCATTTTGAAATTCCAAATATTTTGTAAAATTTGCTGAGATCTGCAAAAACAAAGGCAAAAAAAAAATTATTTTTTAAATGCTTTTAAAATATCAAAAAAAAATTTGTTTACTTAATATCAAGTAAGTAATCTTGCTTTCCTAGCGTTTACTATTTGCCGGCGACTCAATGGGGATCATGTTCACAAATTATCCCTATACAGTCTTGATATGTATGTAGATTCTAAGGATTGTAAGATATATTTCAAATTCATTTAGGTGATCTTATCTGTCTTCCAAGTCTCTTGCGCACATTTCATTCAGCGAAACTGATCAAAGCGTAGAGTGCTGTTGAATTGTCAATCAAACGGAACGCACACAAAGGCGGACGTATAAGGTTTACCAAATATTTTATACACTTTCCCTTGTATGAGATGAAGCTATATGAACAATTCCGCACAAAGAGATAAAGAAATTATAATTTATGCAGAGCATCAAAAGTAGAAATATTCGTAGCTAACTAAAATTTCGAATACGCAGCTAATACATTAGTTTTGGTAGACAGTAAATATACACTTTGGAGTTTTTATTATAAAGGTTGAAGCAAGCAATCGTGGTGAAGGGGTTCGGTAGCTCGGAAATTCAAATGCAGGTAACTTCACTATGCTTCACTAAAACATGTGGTTCCGTGGCTTTGTCGAATTAAAAAAAAAAAGTTTACTTTATATACATTCCACCCTCTGTCGCAGTGAGAAATGCTTGCCGATGCCACTTTTCTCTGTCTGTCTGTCTCTCGGTCTGTCGGCCCGTCTATTGTTGAGGAGCTTTCGGTTCCGAAAGTAAGTGTTAACACTGTTTGTGTTTTAACAGTTAAAGATCAATTTCACGATTCGCTTACAAACAAGCTCATAATACTCAAAATATGCTCCCCGAGCATATTTATCTTTAATTTAAAAACAAATATTTACTAATCTTTTATAATTCTGTAGTTGGGCGGTGCACTAACGCTCACAAAATGTCGCAACTTTAACTTACGACCCTTAAAAATCATATATGTATATCTTAGGTCTGTGTGAAATGATCCCAAGCAAACAGAGAAAAAGAGAGTGATCCAAACTTTGTAATTATAAATTTCTTTCTTAGTTTTTACGTTAGTGCAGGTGTGTTCATAAAAATGGTCCGATCCAGACCATTTTTAAAAGGATTCGGACCAAAAGTCGGCGGTCGGCGGTCGGCATATAAAATTCTATTGAAATATCTGGAAAATTGTGACAAACGCAAAATACACAAAAATACATGGACAGATATTACGTAAGAGAAAATGCTGACATCGATTCCAAAAATGTTCGCAAATGCATTAATGTAATAGAAGGTCGATCTAATTCCTCGCGTTGTTGCATACGCATGCATAAAAATAAAATACTCTTACGACAAGCAACGTAGGCTATGAAAAACAAAAGTCGGAAGAATGTACGCCAAGTATGAAAAAAAAGGAAATTCTTGATCTGCTAGCTGCACGATGTGAAGATATCGTAAACACTCGTAAACAAACGATAATAATAATACGCGCTAATCAGAATTGTGCTGAAGGACAAATGCACTTCGGAAATGTATTTCCATTGCAAATACAAAAATTCTTTCTAATAATCGCACTACCGGAGAACGCCGGAAGGTTGTTGATAACATAGTAAAACGGTGTGCGCAGTCTTCAAAGAGTAAATATGTTTATTACTTATTAGGTTACTTTGTCTATGTAAACTATATATTTATATCATTGACTTTCTAAGTGGATACAGTTGTGTCCACCTGTCTTTGCAATTGTTTGGCATTCAAACGACTGTAGACCAATTTTTATCCATAGATTGCCTTAATTGTTTTTTTTTTTTTTTGTTCAGATTCTTTTGATAAAAAGAATAAATAAAACCAATTTGCGAATTATGAGAATATGGACAATTTCTGACGTAAGGTACTGTTTGTGCACATGTTTCCATGCCTTCAATACTCTTTATGCATTCAAGCATATAAGAAAACGAAGAAGAAGTTCACTTACCTTTCTGCTTGCCGTCCTATTTATCTGATGCTTATGCTACCGCAGTTATGGACGATGGTGTTGGTGTGGTTGACTGTGCAAAAGCTCTTGGGCTTCTTTGTTTTCTATTTATTTTTTTTTACAATTGTTTGATTTCACGATTTTTAAAACAATCAATGTCTCGTTATTAGATTTTCAATGTGTTTTGGTGTTTTGTTGACAGCGTCCTTGAACTTGGTCAATAAACCGAAATTTGGCGGCTTCTGCGTTGTTGCTTTACTCTTTTTTTTGAGGGTGAGCGCGCGTCACCAACAACTATTCTCGGTTATTATTAAAACCTTTAATTAAATTTTTCAAAAGGAATACTATCCCACGTAAGCTTTGCCAATTTTCTATATATGTTTTTGTTGGATTAACTACATACACATATGCATTAAAGAAAATCTATTATTATTAGTTTCATCACTTCACTTCACTGTTTGAATATTTTTTATCTATTTACACTTGTAAAGATGTGCGTGTCCTTCCGCACACATTATTAACGAATCTCTTTGTAATTTTGCGCCATTATTTCTATGGATAAGTAATTAACATTTAATTAATATTAATTATGTAAGAAATATTTTTAAAATCCCTTATTAATAAAAAAAAATAAAATGCATTTAAAATTTGACAGTCCCTCTTCAAAGCACTTCAAATTGTTCATCATATTATCACAAAAGCATTACATATCATCACCCAACAATGTTATGAATCATATGTTTAGAGAAAAAGAAGAAGAAAAACAAAAAAACAAAACATTTGCACAAAAATATTCCTTCGCTTTTAAACTAATTCTCTTTGTTTTCCTAGTTTTCACTGCTTTCATCCAATGTTAAGGTAAAAACAAAGACTATCATTTGCAAAACAATTCCGAAAAAGGCACACAACTATTTTCAAGATTTATTAAACCCGCTATTAATAGCAAACAAAATGCATTTCTTGTTACAAATGTAAAAAACAAGTTGACTTTGGCATTAAAACAAAAAAGTAATTTCACCATTAAAAAAGTAAAAAAAAAAAAAAAGAGATAAATGAAAACGCGAGTGAGAAAAAGAATTACGCTCTTCAAGTACATTATTGCCGACGTTCAATAAATTAATACTGCTTTAAATAATAAAATACTACTAGTAGCAAATATAAAATCGCTAGTAATAAGAATACACAATAAATTACGCAATTATTAATTCGGAAATACAATGGGAGAAAATGAAAATTTAATAATAATAGCTCTATAGCAAGTTATAGATGAAATCTGGAAGAAGTGAAAGATAGTTTTTATTGCATGCAAAACAATACTCTCAACTTTCTATTTAGGTCACTGTTGGCAAAATCTTAGAGGATTTTCTAAAAAGGTAAAATAAAGTAGAATTGAGTTGAAGATGTGTGCCGCTTGATCAAGTGTGCGTTATGTAAAACTCGAAATAATCAAATTTCAAATTAAAAGAGACTCAGATCAGAGATTTAAAACATTTTAGACTGTTCAGGGAGAACTTAATTGTATTTTTTCACAGCCAACTTCACATTTCGCATAATCATCATATATTTTGATAACTGATATAGCAAGGCTTGCTTGTGAAAAAGTTTATTTTATTCTACATGGTAGCTTTTGGTTGGTACCCTTTCAAATTTGAAAAATGAAAAGCAACATTTTCGGCATATTTTACTTTTTTACTATCGAAAAGGTAACAATGCTGTTCAAGTAAGAATAAAATTATTCGACATGTGTGGAGAAGATGTATTGACAGAACGTCAGTGCCAAAACTGGTTTGCAAAATTTCGATCTCGAAGATGCACAAAAAAAGGTATTCATTGATGCTAACGGCCGAATAACAACCCGTGAGATAACTGAGAGGTTAAATTTATCGAGTGCGACTGTTGATGGTAACACAACACGTCACTGTAAGAAAGTTGTCTTTTATTTTGACCAAAAAAAAAAAAAATTACTCCGCTAACAACCCAATATATCATCGTAATAACAAATGCATTATCAAATACGGAAACTGTTTCGAAATACAACTCTTGGCAACACTGTAACAACGCTTTGAAATCAGCAAAAGTCACAACAAAATTATAAAAAAGAAATGATAGAAATTCGTTGTTTTTTAACTTTTACTTCGCAAACCGATCTAGATTTAATTTAATTTCACTAGAAATGAAATTATGCATAAAAGATTTCCTAATAAATTGTGCATTCATTGTCTGAAGGTAAGAAATTTCACAGGCAATGGCAAATGTTACTAAAAACATGAAATATAAACGCGCCCAAACTGACAGAGATTTTATAAACAGAGAAAATCAAATGAGCAAAACCTTTTAAAAATAGTTTTTTTATTTTTGCGTAAAGTTTTAATTTAAAAGTGACTTATTAGACATGCACCCGCACAAAAATCTATAGAAATAATTTCTAAATTCTGCTTAAATATTCAGTGTTCCTTTATTATGATTTTCTTTTTATGTAAACTTTAACATCACGTTTTTCTCTTTTCTATTTTACTTTTATTATTAACCCTTTTTTGTTGCTTTTTCTTTTTGTCGGCTTTTGAACTTTAATCCGTAATTAAATAGTGACACAGATTTGCTGTTTACTTTTTCTTACAAACGTTAATTTATTTTTTTTTCTTAACAAGAAAAAAAATCTGGGATTGTTGACATACACGCCTCGATTTCTTTCACTTGTAATTTTTCCAATTTTTTTTCGGCGACTAATTTCATAAAATTTTTCTTATGCGTTCCTTTCTGCACTGCTCTTCACCTCATACCGCACTGTTCACTGTGGTGGACTTTATTGTCATAAAAGTTTTATTCAACATTAAAATTTTCGTGGTGAAGTTGTAAAATGTAGTTGCGTTTTATTTTTTTAATAAGCAACTCTGTGCGAATTTTCATTTCCTACAGTTATTTATATGCGAAATTGCATTTTGTCTTTTAAAGAATATTCACAGTTCTTTTTCTTTCATCATTTTTTTTTTTTTTTTTTACAAATTTAATAAAACAAAAAAAGCAACAAACTTACCTGGGTAATATATCGCAAACCACCACTCAACATAGGTTCATTTCCCCTTTTGTTATTCTCAAGCATATAAGGTTTACTAAGATAATTTTTATTTAACATTGGTGCTATTGATAATTGTGACTCCAATCGATTTAAATTAATTTGATCTTCGAAATTGTTATAGATAATGTCTTTAATGGGTGATAAAGATTCCAATCTTGGTAAGTCTTCCAAATTCATCGTTTTGCTTATAACATATGTTACTTAAAAAGAAGACAATAATTAATTATCTGAAAAATAAAATTGATGCGACCGACATCGTAAATGTATAATTTAAAAGCCTTATAACTAATAAAAAATGTTTATAGGTATAAATCTTACTGGGACATCTTAAAAACATCTACGAAGAGAGGATTGCATACTTGCACTTATATCAGGCTCAGAAGAATATAAACCGGAAAGAGAACGTGTACTTCAAAAATTGGCTTAAAATGAGAGCCTATCATATTTGACTATGATCGAAATTAATGAAGTTACGTAAAGTACGTTTATTATTATTAACTATTATATCGAACCATCGGACGTAAGAAATATATTTTAATCATTACATAATCTATGCACGTATATATTTCTAATCAGCTCAAAATTCCTGTCCTATTGTTTGCTTGTTGACAAGCTCGCGGTCGCAAAAGTTAAAACAGAAACATAAAACTTTGTAAATATACATCTGCAGGTAACGTTCGCAAGGTTGAAGAGGTATATATATGGTAAATAGATTTTGATTTGAAGTATATACTCGTAATCAGCATAAGATTCCAGATAAAATGCAGAGCGAGTGACTGGACGGATTTGATTCACCCACAAAAACTTACGTTATAATAAAAAACAATAACATACATGAATCTTTGTCCAAATATACCCAAGTATAAAATATTCAGTATAGAAATAGAGCCGATCACTGCCGTACGCTTCCCCATGTGGAAAAAATGTAAAACATTTTTACATGCATAAAAGAGTAGATATATGTGTATATATGTAAGCTTTAAGTTGACGTTTAAAGAAAAAAAGCTGTTAAGATTTATGACTCGGACAATTCCATCGACATATGGGCAGATAGAAAGAGAAACTTAGCATATCTTAGATGATGTGGTTTACCGCATATATGCAACTTCTGCTTCTTCGTATAGGTGTTTGTAAAAGCAATGACGAACTAACCCTTGCAGTAATAGTTGTAAAGGTGTCAAATAAATTTCGATTTTCTTCTTGATTTACAATTTTTCAACATTGTCAGTGACGTGCTTATCGCTATTTTCTTAGTCATATGTAAATATATATATTATATATATATTATGTGTATATACACACATGCGTATGTGTATGTAAATATACGAATCGAAAATTAGAACACAAACGTAATCTGAGCAAAGTGTAAACAACTTTAATCGAATATTAACACTTTGGATAGAGTAAACAATTTGCGTACCTTACAATACTTTCACTTGAGCGGTTCGATAGTTAGGAATAAATTTAGATATTATTCAATTTGCTTGTTAGCAGAAAACATTTCTAAGAAATCTGATAAGATCATGAATAATGTAAACAATAATGTAATTATTGATAATTGCAAACATATATATATATATATATACATACATGTGTATATGAACGTGTATATCCATGCATGTAAATGGACGCACAACACCGATTTAAATATATATCGAAAAAAAAAATGAAACAAAAGAATTGTTTACTCTAACACACAAGAGAAGAAAGCTAACGAAGAGAGCGAGCGAGAGGGAGAGTAAGAATAGGAGCTGGGAAAATATTGCATATATTAGTGAACAACGTGTTTAATGAATGATTTTGCGTCGGCAACAAAAACTGCTCAACACTTTATCTCGTTTATATGAACGTATGGATAATTGCTTTCTATGATAAAATTGCATTTATATATATATAAATGAATATATATATATTTACTTCAAACCCTCTCTGCCAGTAACAAACAAAAAATAAAATTCTTACCCGTGCTAGATGCGTATTTTTCGTACTCTGTCTTTGTTCGCACGTGAATGCTGTCATTTAGATAAATACAAGAGATTTAGTCAATTTTCGTATAGTCTTTTCTTTTACATAAGTACATTTTCTTTCGTAGGCAGTTTTGTTTATTTTAAACGTACAAGTCATTACTGACTGAGGCCAATCTAATCAAAGCTTTAAAGGATTGCTGCTCAAGACTGCAGTAAAGAAACATAACCTGAAAATTTATTTATCAATTGTTCGAAGACGCTAATAGAAGATCGGATTAGTAAGTAACTGTGACTTTCGCTACAAATTTATGCATTTTTTCTCTTTTTTTTTTCTGTTATTCAAATTTATTAGCAACTACTAAGCCATAGACCAATATGCATAGTACACACGTTCGTATAAATCAAGTAAATTGAAAAAAACTAAAGACTATTCAAATGATCACTTTGCTCTATTATTAAGCATTGTAATCGGACGAAGTGTTGAAGCCAATTGTCTCTTGAAAGCATTTAAGGAGTCATCAAGGGGGTCACAAAGTCAGCGGCAATGCATTGCAGATGAACGGATAATAGGCGAAAGTTCAGCCAAGTTGTTGGATATACGTGATATTCCTACTCAACCTACAAAATTTATAGTCGTTCGATCAAGAGATTGGGTGCTTTGCCTAAACGATTTTACAGAGAGTCTCAATTTTAAGCAGGCATTTGTGTCAGTTTAAGCCTCTCCCGAAAACACTTCAATACAACAGTTAACCTGCGGCATAGGAAGAGCATGCGCATTGGTATATTTAAAATCAAATGGCAGTGTGTAGCTTTAGATTCTTTAATTTCCGTATCTTAAGACATATTTTCGCACCGTTCAAGTGCTCATCAAAGTTCAGTTTTCAGTCCAGAATTACGTCAGACATTATATAGCTTCTACCCAATCAACAGGCTTTCCACTTAATCTAATCTAACAGTCAGTGCGGAGGGACCAGCCCGGGGAGAGGTAAGAAAATATGACTTTCCTCTTACTTGTGTTGTTGCAAAGCGTACTTTCTGTCATCCAAGCATTAATACGTCCTAGGAATTGATCTCGAATGCGAGAAAATATCATCCGCATAAGGTAAAAATTCACAATCATCGCCTATGGAGTCGGAAAAATCGTTCACAAATAGATTGAACAGTAAGGGACTCAAAATGAGTTCTATCAGACACGATGTTAACAAAGGAAGAACTGACGTAATTTAATGAAAAAAATTCTTTGCGGTTAAATGCATGAGTGGATAGATGTCCTATTCGAGTCAGTTATCGCAGCAACATAGTCCAAAATCGCTTTATCATCGACATGTTTTTACCCTATTTTATCCGTGATTCGAGCAATCAATTCAGTCAGCGTGAATATTATTTGCAATATCCCACAATAGTTTTTGGAGGACAAGTAAAGGTTAGGGAAGCCTCTTTACTAAGGATTTCCCCTAAAGAGAGTCCTAAGATTTTAGTCGTTAGTGTAAAAGAAAACCAAAAAAAGGGGAAAAGGATATTTTCGAAAGTGTGAAGCTTCGGAAGAAAATTTGAAGAAAAACTCTTCTATAGGGGCATAGAGAAGGAGATTAATATCGCGCATGAAATGATTCACTGAAACTTGAAACTGCATTGATCTTCTGCTGTACTTTCATCAACAGCTTTCCATTAGGAGCATATAAATATTCCGTATTAAAGCCATGTTGGTTGGGAAAATGGATTGGAATAAAATTTGTTGTTTTTTTCTTTCATTTTAGATAACCTAGATATAGTTGCTCTTGAGTCAACAGAATATTATTTCGGATCATTAACTGAAGTCGGTTTAGATATATTTTAAAAACATTTTATCTCTGCGTATTTATCTTTTCTTCCACGTTATAATATATGTAATAAATCACTCTTTTTTTTTGTGTTGAATTTCATCTTTTCACCGATACTAAAATAAAAGTTAGATAAGCTGCTAACACATAAAGTGAGCTCTCGTCTGTCAGTTTGTGTGATTTCAAGTTAAATAAATAACGCTTAAGTTTGCATATGTATGACCTCATGACTAAATTTGATCTGTACTTTATGTCCGTCTGTCTGTGCATAAGGAAAGAAGAAAAAACCAATGTCGTTCCATGTTTTCGTCACTGTCACTTAATAAACACAGCACAACACAACGCAACACAAGTTGAAGATTTTAATAAAAGTTCACGTTACTCTCTCTCTCTCTCTTTCTTTCTTCCTTCCCTGCCCGGCACTTGATCGTTTTGTTTGATTAATTCATTTGCGCGCTCTTTTTTTTTAATATTATAAAGTAGTAAGCGAAATCGTTTAGATGGGTTTTTATCATAATGCTAGACCAGAGGTGGAAAGTTTATTACATACCTTAGCTTGAATTACGGAACTCAATCTTATATTGCACTTTAATTTGCGTCTATATTGTTTTATGCAAGAATGAAATTCAATGAATTTTCAATTTCACAAGTCGAATTGCACACAATTTTATATATATATCACTTTATAGTACTTTTAGTAAACTTTTTTTTTTATTATGAGATATTATTAATTGTAATAATTTTTATATTAAGTACGCATTAAAATTTGCAATTAACTGTAATATACATAAATAATTTTTTATTTTTTTTTGTTATATTAAATAATCTCTTTATAAACGATTTGATTCGATTCTTCGGTTATCGAAAGCCGGCCAATATACAAACAAAAAGAACAAAACTAGCGAGGAAATAGAAAAATTGTTTCAATGCAAGCAAAAGCTTATAGAACACTATTAACGCGCTCTTAGGGCAAAAACAATGAAATTGCGAAAAAGTTTAAATAATAATATTGTAATTAAAATAAGTATTTGTGAGAAGGAGAGAACCTTTTTTACACTCATTTACTTGTAATGTTTTCTTCTTTTCTTTTTGCTTCATTTTTGTTGTTTTTGTTTTTGTTCTAGTACAAATAACTTCCAGCATTAGTTATCATTTAAAGGCAGGGCTGTCCACATCGTCACAAAATAGTTGAACGGAACCAAATCATTGATTCGTAGATAAACACGTTTATGTGATTTAGGTAACATTTAAGCTCTACGTAGCTTCCCAGTCAAACGCAACCTTTACGTCGCCTTAGATTGCTTTATACTTTAGAACATTTGATCTTTGAATCTTTAAATTTTTACTTATAACTGAATGTCCTTAGTTTATCCTATCTGTAGATCTGAAAATGGTTAGATTTTCAGGTTTCTCGATCTACACGCCTTTGAAAATCTTAGACCTTTGCATTTTTAGATCTTTCGACTTTTATCTTTTCAAGTGTTTATATATTTTGAAACAATTGAGATTTTACAGTCTTCCAAGACTTTAGATATTTAGACCCTCACGCCGTTAGATCTTAAACCTTTTATATCTTATATTCTTAAAATCTTTCCAGTTTACCTTACCTAAGATCTTGAAACACATTTACATTTTTAGATTTTCACGTCTTTAGTTCTTAGATTTTCATATCTCAAAGTCTTTGCAGCTTTACATATTTAGATCGCCATGTTGTTGTTGTCTCTTTGGATCTTTAGGTTTTTACAGCTATTGGTCTTTAGAAATTAAGTTTTTATATCTTAAAATTTTTCGATTTTTAGACGTTTAAGATAAAGAGCAAATATATATAGAAAAATCTCAACAAATTTTTAGATCTTCAGATTTTTACACCCACTATAGTCATTAAATCCTCCTAGTCTTTAGTCTTTAGATCTTTAGATTTTCGTTTCTTCACGGCTTTACATCTTAGATTTTTGCCCATTACGTGTTGATCACTGCAAAATTCCGAACAGATGAAAGCGTGCCTGTCTGTCCGTCTGTCCATCTATTTGTCTGTCCGCGAACCTTTACAAGAACTCTTACTGTTGTAAAAGTTAAAGTAAGAAACAGAGGAAACGTGTCAGCATTGCCGAACTGATCGAACTTAGAAGTGGCCAGTTCAAGAACTCAATGAAGATTGAAAAAGTCAAAAAAAAAAAACTGAAATTTGTAAATATTATTGTAAGTGAAACTATTCACATCATCATATTGAAAAGAGGCATTTTAAGGATTCCGAACCTTGAACCATGATGGATGGAATAATTCCTCTTCAAAACTTTTAAAAGCTTGTAAGAAACGAAATGTTTAAGAATTCAATAATTGTTTTTAAGACTAAAGGTGCACTTGATTGGACTACGCAATTAAGTAGAGCTTCGACAACAACAAACAAGAGCATAAATAGTATCCAAAAGTAGTCCGGTGCGATAAAGTTTCTCTCTGTTACATGCGAAAAGTTGAAGCTCACAAACGGCTTTGCAAGGCAAGATCCATTTGATCATTAAGTCTGGAAATTCTCTTGTGAACTACACAAGGCCACAGTGGTTGCAACGAAGAAACGTGACATTTTTTCGAAAGTGTTCATATCCTCCTAATGATACCATTTCACATGAGTTTAAGTGGTGAACACTTAACATATGGCTATAGGTGAGTATATATGATATCAAGTTATCATCATCATTAGCAACAAAAGTCATTATTAATTTAGTATTTGTGTTCCGTCGCCTTAATCTTAACGGCAGTGACCTTAGCTGCACCATATTACTAAAATAAGAAGATACGCTCGCATTTAAGAAGAACA
This sequence comes from Glossina morsitans morsitans, assembly GCA_001077435.1. Taxonomy (NCBI): domain Eukaryota; kingdom Metazoa; phylum Arthropoda; class Insecta; order Diptera; family Glossinidae; genus Glossina; species Glossina morsitans. Next base: position 114,547 of record CCAG010012087.1, read on the forward strand.
CGATTCGTAACTTTCTGAAATGGAAAAAATTGTGCTCCATTGTTTTTGTTATATATTTGTAATTTATTCCCATTTGTTTTATATTTCTCTATAATTACATACTTAGTTACATAAAATACATTACATTACAATACAATTAAATACATAAATACATTTAAATTAAATTTACTACCAGTATATGAATGTGTATGGGTGTATAAGGGAATAGACTTTGATTCGTTTATTTTTTTTATTGTTTTATTTTTTTTTTTATATTTTTTGTGAATTTTTTTTCTCTTTTTATTTTTTACATACAATTTTTTTTTTCTTCATTAGTTGTTCTTCGTGGTGTTGATTGTAACAATTGTCTATAGATTGCAGAATTTAATGAAATGTTTTATTATTGTTTTATAGAAAAGTTTATTTAAAAAAAATGTAATTAAATTGAAAAAATTTCAATTCAAGTAAAAGCAAGAAAGGACGGTTCCAAGTAAATACAAAATAAATGCATAAACAACTTAAAATGAGAGATGAACTACGATTTATTTAGTAGGAAACGACTCTGATAGAAAAGCGAAGGAAGTAGAAGACAAGCGAAGACTAATTTATAACGAGAAAGCAAGACCTGGGTAAGTTTGGAAAGAGAAGACGAAGAAGAAGAAGAAGAGAGCGAGAGAGAGAGAGAGAGAGAGAGAAAGAAGAATAAAGAATGATAAGGGGAGAAACTAGAGAAGGAAAGAGAACAGGGTAACATTATAAAAAGAGGAAGAATAAGCGAGGAGAATAAAGACCGATAAAGGGAGAAGCACGAACTTAGAGCTCTACTTGCTGCTGATTAAGATCATTGCTATATAAAAGTTTTGTGTAAAAAAGCTGTGTCCAGTTCCAATTTATGAGAAATTCCTGATTTTACCATTGTTTTATAAACTGTAGCAGTTAAGTGTACATTGCACAAGGAATTTTGGCAACTTTTAAGCGTAATTAATGAAATCGATCGAAAATATCCCTTGCACAACCAAGTTCTATATGAATGCTTATATGACTATGCTTACCACGATATAGATTCGGAAGCAATTCAGAATTGCGCTTTGATTAGGAATGCATTTGCGGTATGGAGCCTTGGAGTTCTTTTGCGTGCTATAAACGAAATAACAAAATTCTTATACACTCATCCTTTATATACAATGTTTTCGGACCGAACGACCGACTGATTGATTGGTCAATGAGAAAATAAATAAAAATAAATCTTTATAATAATAATAATAATAATAATAATAATGGAATAATGGAGTTTTAGTTGAAAACTGAAATAATGGTAATCTCTTGGACGGTTATACATATAAAGAAATAAATAAAAATGAAAAGAGAATTTTAATAATTTCTTATTTAGTTTTTTCCATCTTAGTATAAAGAAAAAATTATTGTTTCTCTCTAGAGAATGTCATAAGTTTCTTGATTTGATTACTTCTTATTCATTCATTGCTTTAGAGCTTTAGTCCATTATTCTATTATTTCATTATCATTTATAATATTCTTTCATGTTTTGTTTAATATCACTGTAAATTCTAATAAAATTTAATTTCTTTCAGTTATTTGCTCTGTAAATTTTTATAAAGTTTTTCTTATTTATTGTGTTATGTTTTTGTTGTTCTTTTTAATAAGAATAAAATGCTTCCAAAAAATTGTATTTGTTTTTCTATTCTTCTCTATGGCTTTTTTTTTTTACTTTTCCTTCTGCCGTTATGTATAAGTTTTTTATATTTGCATTTCATGAAGTTAAGTGATATTTGACTTCTATAGATGACTAAAACGAAAATTTCATATGAAAGTTATGGGCGAGCTCACGAATTTGAAACTTTTCTACTTTTCTTTACAGTAAGACAACGACAGATCAACCTAAATGAAAATGACAACAAATTTCTAACAGAAAATGCAACAACATTCATGCAATAATAGAGATTCATTCATGTCGTATGAGTAATCATAAAATTCATGCAATCTTCCTACAAAAGGCTCTTAAATGACGTTAACGATGAGAGAGATGTTTAATTAAAAAAAGAAAAAACACTCATACGTCCCAATTACTGACAATGTACTAATGCTAATAGTAATAGTTGTCAGAAAGTGTAAGAAGAGAAAATCAAATGAACGAAAAGAAACAACAAGACAAAGGAGACAAACTAAACTTCGATTTAGTAATAAAAGAGTTTTTGCTACCCATCACCGAAGGATGAGGGGCATGTCCATTTGTCAAGACGTTTGCAACACCCGGAAGGAAGCATCAGAGTTCCCACAAAGTATATGTATATACTCATGCTCAACATCAAATTCTAAATCGATTTAAGTATGTCCGTCTGTCCGCCTGTCCGTCCATCTGTGCAATGTCCGTTGTAAGCATTCTCCTGGGCGTAAAAATGAAGCTATCGACTTCAAATGTGGCAGAAACATTGGAAGTCCTTGCATGCAGGTTGATATTGTAAATGGGCCAAATCGGTTAAAGGCCACGCGTGCAGCACTACGTGAACTGCGAATACCTCTGTTTTTCAAAAGGGACGAAAAATTGGTGTTTTGCTCATTACTCATAAACTACAGTAAATAAATTTACGAAAATTTGACTGTATATTCTATGGGCGATGCTGTGGCATTTGTGCATACACATGGAAAAAATTGACCACGCCTACCCAATGTTATAGTGTGCCAAAATTGAATTATTTTTCAATAGTTTTATAACGTGCGTTTTATAACAAGCTTCTAAAACCCCATGAAGTATACAAATTCTTTGCCATTTTCGAATTCAGAATGCACTTGAGTATGTGCGTCTGCTCGTGTGTCCATCTGTTTGTCTGCGGAACTGTGTAGCATTTGTGATAAAGATTCTCTTGTTAGCGAAAATGAAGAAAGCGTTTACGAACTGACAAAAAAATTTGGAAGTGAATTAAACTTTTCCAAGGACATGCCCACAAGGCCCACATGCCTATGCGACAAATAAAAAAAAATCAGCCGCGCTCACCCCATGTTATAGAGCATGAAAACTTATTTCTTTTACTTTTTTTTGTCTTTTTTAGGATAACGGCGATGTGTGTAAAAGACTCGGTCACAACCGAATATAATTTTCTTACTCGCTTTTTTCCTTTTGCCATTTTTTATAGGTAAACCTTGTCACATAGCATTGCTTTATTATTGAAAGTAAGCGCAATCATTGAAGCTTTGCTTCAAGAATCCGATTTCTCTTCCTTTTCACCCATAATTCGTTTGATTTGTAATAATCTAACTCTTGAAGTGTTGCGATGATATTGTTTTCGAAGTTGTAGATACGAAGGATCATTTATAGAGTAGAGGGACTTTAAGGAGACTTATGTCGCCATTGTATGTATTGATAATACATGTTAAAATGCAAAGGAAGGGCAATCTCGTATATACTAACAATATATCGATTTTTTAATTTTTGTAATTTTTAAAGAATTTTAAGCTTGATGTGTCATACTAAAATCAATCGGCTTTTTTGAAACCTTTGCCACCTTGTAATCATTTTAACTGACTCCATAAGTGTTCAAGAATGATATGACAGACGCTTTTCGTAGAGTCGATTTCTTTATACTCCTCAAATATTCGAGTTTTCTTAATTCAAACTATTGTTATATGAAACTTCATTCGCATTGTTTGCGCGAGCTAGCAGCAGTTTAATCGATTCGGTTCGGGCCGAATTAACTGTGAACGCTATTAAAATTTAAATTCTTCCCTTCCTTAGATGAGGACGGTGTCTGTTATGTTTTCATAACCAAGCACCGCCTTTCGAAATCACTGAATATATATGTGTGTATACGCATTTGTCTGTCCGTCTGTCTATTCGGTTGCATCTTGCCGATCACGACCGCAAAACATTTTGAGTTCACAATCTCTAGCAGGTATTGACCCGCGATTACATAACTGGGCCATCTAAAAGACGATAGTAAACGCCTTTAATCGGTTAACAAAGACGCCTACAATAATGCAATGCTTTGCACTTTTGCACTTTTGACGGCGACAAAGACTGTTTTCCTCGGTCATATCGGAAATGTGCATTAGAGCTCCAATAAGTTATATATCTGCCCGGTTAGCGTATAATTCTGGATTGCTTTCGTGCGAAAGATATCCGGTCACACATATTGAGAATGACTTGGCATACATATTCTTAATTAATGGAAAAAACCAAGTTTGAAATTGGATATGATCCGCGCACATTTGCGTTCATAATTGAAAATGTTTTTTCTTCTGTCTGAGCACGAAACTGAGCGCAATCATCTCACTGTAGCAAAAAGGAAAAGTATTTTTTTTAATTTGGTCATATTTCGGAGGAGCATTTTAAGGATCGTATAGCTATAGTGAGTGCTCATTCGGTAAAGACGTAACACTTATCACACTACATACACACACCCTCCGCCCTGTTTCTTTCTCTTTTCTCACTTTCTTGCGATCGCCATCATGTTACGCGAATAGACGATATGCCCGCCCTAAATGGTTGACAGCATTAAAAAAAAAA